>CAUYQV010148841.1:0-17748 GCA_963574575.1 Galagoides demidoff
CTCACACCTGTAAGTCAATTATAATAGTAAGTACTTTCAAGTGCTTGTTAGCCAAGTAAGTACATGTTAGCCATTACTTTTTATTATTTTTTTCTACTTACATTATCTACAGTAGAACCTCCATAGTTGAGCACCTCTCTATATTGACCATCTCTTTAAGTTAATATAATTTTCATAGACCAAACATGCCCCACATGTACTCAGTGAAGTCTCTTACATTGACCACCTGTGCATGTAGACCATTTTGGTACAGTCCCTTGGGTATCAACTTACAGAGGTTCCACTGTGTATGTAGAATTTTATTTGGCTTTCTATCCATCCATTTACCGCAAGTTCCACATATCCTGATTCTGAACTGCTTGAGGACTTAATAATTATAGACTTTGTTTGGATGAGCACAGCACCCATAGTTATAATTGGCCTTGACGTTTGTCTATTTTTTTTTTTTTTTTGTAGAGGTAGGGCCTTACTATGTTTCTCAGGCATGTCCCAAACTCCTGGCCACAAGTCATCCTCCTGCCTTGGCCTCCAAAAGTGTTGGGATTACAGGAAGAGCCACCATGCCCAGCTCTTTGTATTTTTTTTAAAATTCTTTTAGGATCTCAGATCTTACTTGCTATGGATGTTGGTCAAAGCTTCACAGAAATTCTTGCCTATTATGGACTCTTCTCTGAAATCTTGCCTTTTCAAAGCTTCTATTTTCCATGGGTCTTGGGTAATCTAAGCTACTTTGATGTCAATATCTTTTTCCAGAAGACCTATGTAAGATTCTATTTTCCCTAAAATTCATATGCTAGTATCTCTGCTTTGACTACAGCAGAGAACAAATAAGGAGGGATAATGGCTAGAGTAAGATAACTTGACATCAGAAAAATACCCGAAATGAACTAAAATCCAAAACCTTTACACATAAACTCTTCCTACCCCAAAGCCAGCCTTCCTTGGTCCCAGAAGTGAATTATTACCAAGACCAATTTTTGCTTAGTCTATGTGAGGTGTTTCCAGCAAGATCTGGATCTTCACTCTTAGCTTTGACTTTTAGAATGGATCCCTCTTCCTTTTGATTCAAGATGACTACTTTAGGCAGACATCAATACCCTCTTTAGTTCAGGAGCTTGGCCTCACATGATATTTTGTTCACAAAGAGGATAGTTCCTTTTTGAGGATCCCCTGTGAGCCTGCCCTTTCCCTGCACACATTCTGACTAAGTTCTATTGATCTGTACCAGATGTGATCATTTCCAAAGAGGGAGAGAACAGTTGGGGCCCTGAATGAGTCACACATTCTGTTTTCCCACCTTCTGCAGTCCTGGAACCTGAGGAAGAAGTTAGTTATTTCTCCAGAGGAAAGTAGCTGGGGATTTACCATCCTGATTTATCATTGTACTGTGGCTGTACCACTGTTGAGTTCCTGAGGATTATTTGAATTGAAGAAAGATTAGGCAAAGTTAACTTTACTTACTTTCAAAACCTTTGACCTCAAGTCCTTGCCTATTAGAGAAACTGAGCTACAGATGGTCCTTCTGCCGAGTCGGAAGTGGGTCATGTTTTTTACTACTCCACACTAAGGCAAGAACTTCTGAACCTCATCATTCCTTCCACTGTCAACTCCCTTCCTAGGAACAGGGTGTAAAATGCTCAGTATTGACTTAGAACTGTTTTTAAATTCACACTAGAGAATGTTTTCCAAAATGCATTCTGAGGAACATGAATTCTGAGAGATCCCCTTAGAGGAGAGTTCCATGATGGCACGTTTAGGACACGCACCATGGTGTCGTCCTCTTAATACACTTAAACTGTATCCCTCGGATCTGGTGTTTTATATAAAATACTTTGGGAAATGTTGAAAGAAGCAAATTTAAAACATGTTCAGAAATTGGCATACTATACAGCTTTTTAAAAATGAGTTGCCATTTTTTTTTTGGTATGCAAAAGTGTTCATATAGAAAAAAGGTTATAAAATAGCATGTTTTGTTTGTTCCCATTTGTTAAAAAAGTCTTAGGATGTATTTAAGAAGTCTTGACTATTATATATCAACATGTTACTAGTGCTTGTCTCTGAACAATAAATATATGAGTATTTTTTTGTGTTTTTTCTTTTGCTAAGCTGTGTTTTTAAATTTTTTTCTACGGTGAATACATAATGAGATAATCTTACATTTTCCACAAGAATGCTTTCATAGCTGCATTAACATAATTTACATTTCACTTTTAGTTTTTAGGTAAATTATTATATCTCCTCCAAATTTTGCTCAACACTAAGAAATTTGAATTCCTGCATATAATGAACAATCCACCTTTCAAGCCAGGTCTCTCTATTCCTCATTTTTAGCAGAGTACTAGGAATTATTTGGGGGGAGCTTTGGGACATATGAAGGAGGGTTCCTAGGAGGAATTGGAACCTCCCAGCCTGGTACTTTATACCCTAACTTCATTCCATTTAGACCACAACCCTCAAAGGTGGTGGGATATGCCAACAGGCACAGGCAAATAATGTTCAGTTGAATCTAACAACATTCAAGAATCCAACATTCTTTCTTACCCACAGCAAAACTTGGGAGAAAGATGTTTTCTGCAGGTTGGCTTGGCACAGTAGTTGGTCCAAAATTTGAGTTTCTGTGCAAAAATCTTTCCTTTGATAAGGAGTAGATTGTTAAGTCGCAAGCAAAGACTCATTTTTATTAACTCTTATCTGTGTCACTCTGGGTTGCAGGGTGTAGACTCACTTCCCTCATCACCCGGTGAACACACCAACATCTGATTTTCTGCTCCCCACATCATACTGTTGAAAGGGGCAAGGGTACATTTGGATCAGGCTCACAGAGGAAGAACCATTGGCAGTAGAGCTGGCAAGTCTTTCTTAGGCACAATCTTCTTCTCCTTACCCACCTGGCATCCTTTGTAGTTAGTACTTTTTGTTCCAAAGGAAGAGAAGTGAGCCCAACAGAATTTAGATTGTACATGAGGTCCTGTACTTTGTTAGTCCCTATCAGAGTTGCCTTGAACAAAGCTTTATTCGTCTAATTAGTTTTTGGTTTAGTGAATCTTTTACACTGTGCAGTCTAGTGATTAGCCCCATTGATTGTCTTTTTTGCCTTTTCAAGTGTAGCAACTTATTAGAGATTTTTATTATTACCCTGTAAATTCCTCAGACTTGCATTCTGTGGCATTAGCTACATCGCCTACATTTTGTGAGCTCCTTTAATTGCTTCTCTGAAGTGTGGACATATTTTGTGAGAAGGTCACAGTAGTTTTCATTAATCCAGTGTTACTTTTAGAATCTCATGGCTTTCATTTAAATCCAACATTCCATTAGGTTTTCCTTAGTTATTTCATCAAATGAGTCTATTTTCCATTTTGTCAGGACTTTTTCCTTTATGAAAGGTCGGGCCCACTGACATATTTTCAGTTACATGGCCCCTTTTGTGGGACATAAGTAGATAATTTCATACCCAACTGAGGACAGGAAGCAGGGGTGGGACAGGGAACGGGGACAGGAGAGGCAGTGAGTGTGCACTCAGGCCATTGACTTCCTGTCTTGTTCCTTAACTTCTGGATATTTTATTCATCTCCCAATTTATCTGAAAAAGAATGAGGTCTTAGAGACCAAGTAATGTTTCAAATAGTTCACTTTGCTACTAATGTAAATGACATTTTAAAATGAACCTGTTGGATTCTTTGCAGAAGGTCTGCTGTGCTTGTTTCAGAACAATATAATTAATGCAAATTTAACTTGATAAAAATGTGTTGAGGCTGTGCTATGGACTGGAGGTAAAAAGGCATGGCTTCTTTTTTTTCAGGGATTTATAATATAGCGAGAAGCTAACTTCTTACAAAGATGATCTGTTTGTGTTTTGAATATTTTAGAATAACAGGATGTGAATTACTACTGTGGTAGTAAACAATCTTAATTATTTATTTTGGTCTCTGTCTGTATAGCATTTCTAAGGTTCTCTAAACATCGCTCTGGCTTAAACAAAAACCAGAACTACGTGCGTTGGGAAGGTCTTATGTAGGTTAGCTGCCACTTTAAAAAGACATACTGGTACAAGAAAGGCTCAGAGACGCACCAAACCAATCAAGGTTAGAGTGATTTCCACAAGTGGACTGATAAAAAAGTGATGACTTGGAGGAAATATGATTGCAGTCTACATACTCTCTGAATACACTCCAAATTGGATACAGACTGGCACACCAAATACATGTAATTTGCATACAAATGAGCACACCAAATTTTAGAATACTGATGTTTGCAAATCTTAAAGCTTGAAGGAGGTCACTTGGGGACAAATAATAGCAAGTGCTACTTTTCACAACAGACAGTTACAGGAATCATTCCGGCTGAGACAATAAATGGCCCTTTTGAGGCTGATATCCTGTAACTACCACACTCACCCACAAAACATCTCTAGTTTCTACTGCCGCTGCCAAGATGTGGTACTGAATGAATATTTCTAGTTGAGACTCACATAATGTTATTAATTCTTAGAGCTGCTATCTTTAAATGAATTAAAAGACACCCTTGAAAAACTGCTCTTGAATGTCTGTGTGTATATATCACACATTCAAGTACAAAATGCAAAAGAACCACATTTATTTGTCCTTTGTATACCTCAGACTCAGAACTGGCCAATGAAAGTGCTATTTCTCCAAACACAGATTAACCTACCACTGTGATGTTTTGGGAATGCATGATACTGTTTGACAGTATAATAGAGGAATTATTTCTTTTTCAATCACTTTTAAGGTAATTTAAAGTGTTCTCCTTGACCAGTGCTTAATCGTATTTCTCCACTAAGTTTACAGTAACAAAGTCAGATATGCTCCTTTCTTTTTTTTTTAATTTTTATTTTTTGAGACAGAGTCTCAAGCTGTCACCCTCAGTAGAATGCTGTGGTATCACAGCTCACAGCAACCTCACATTCTTGGGCTTAAGGGATTCTCTTGCTTCAGCCTCCCAAGTAGCTGGGACTACAGGCACCTGCCACAAGGCCTGGCTATTTTTTTGTTTTGTTTTTTTTTTTTGGTTGTAATTGTCATTGTTGTTTGGCAGGCCCAGGCTGGATTTGAACCGCCCAGCTCTGGTGTATGCGGCTAGTGCCCTAGCCGCTTGAGCTATAGGCACCACACCCCCTCTCATTTTTAGTAGTGCAGTTCTAGTAATATTTGCTGAATGAATGAGTGAATGAATGAATAAAAGAACATGATTTGAGTCAGCAACTTTGCCCTTTTCTGCTCGGAGATTAATCATTCTGTGTGTCGATGTGTGTTAATGAACCGTGCATAAAGTCCTTCCATTTCTAATGACATAAATGTGATTTTTTACAAACCAAATTCCGAGTAGGGATGGATAAATAACAAATAGATATAAGAACTATATGTTTTACAGTTGGTATTAAGTCAGAGTCATACTTAACTCCAAGAAATATTGTGATGTGTGCTAATTCTAGAATTGGGCAACACCTTCTTCTATATAAAACAGAACGTGTGTTCTGATGAGCCAAGCAGAGGAGTTTGGTTTTATAAGTGAAAAAGGGCCAAGGAAAGCAGAAAAGAGAACCAAAAATGGATTGGTCATTTCGGGGTTATTTTCCTTGTGAGGGTTAAAGTGGAAGGGACTGTCTTATCGCACAGGCTAAAACCAACTTGTGTTTAGGGATTTGGCTTCTCTCTCCTGATTTCTTGGAAGGTCAGATAAACAACTTTGGTGGTATGGAATTTCAGTGTGAGTAACTCCATTTTGGTATGGTCTGTTGGGCCTAGTGCAGGAGCTCAATCCAAAACAATGACCTTCTATACATCTATCTAACACTACCGAAAAACCACCTACCAGGGAGATACTTGATCTCCTTATACACCTAAACTTGAGAATGCCGCACCCTGCCTTCAGTTCCTTACCTGCATGAGTCTTCATTCTTAACACTTGAAAATGATTGCAACGTAGTCTTTGCAGTTTGCCATCAATTTTCAAGAATATAGTTTCCCAAAAGTTTATACTTGAAGTTAGGTAAATCCAGGACTAGTTAAATTAATTCAGAGCTGTTTGTAGGTTAGCAAGTGGGGTCACCTTAAGGCCATGAAATATTTACTCAGATGTGTGTGTACAAGAGTGTTCCATTGAGGTCTACACATACTGCTACTACAAAGTGGCTCTGCCCAAGAGTCTCAAGAACTTTACTCTCTTGGTGGATGGGCAGCCACAGACCCATCTAGCCTTTTCAGTGTCTTAGCCTTTATTCTCCCTCTCTGTTTTCCAGCTTCTGTAGAGGTTGTTGGCTTTGCAATCAGACTCCCTCCTGATGGGCAATGATGGAGGGATATTCTAGCAACACTCTAAACAGTATGTTGCTTTGGATAACTGTGTTGTGTTGAATGTTTCTGATACATTCTGGAGTGCGAATGGGATCAACCTTTTAACATTTTTATTGTGTGATGATGTGTTGTTTGCGTAGCAGCTTTGATTTTAAAACTGCCCATATTTCCATACTTTTAAATCTAACAAATTGGGTAATTTGTAGTTGGTTTCCTACTCATTGATGCCTGTTATTAAGGTCTGTGCTTTTCTTTCTTTAGTTAAATAAATAAAGCATGTCAGGATTTATAAGTTTATTCTAAACATTTAAGAATTCAAAATTATACAGCATGACACTTTTCTTTCACTTGCCTTTCATTTTCCTTCTCCACAGGTAGTAAAGATATATTTTTGGAGTCACAGACATTTTTTAAAACTAGAGAAGTCTATTGAACATGGGTTTGTTAGTGGTATTACAAATTTCTTTTGAATTCTTTCATATTAGTCATTTAATGGAGTCTCAGCATGTAGGAAGAGCGGATGAACGACCATGGTTACTTATTTACAAATTTTAAATACTTGTTTTCTTTGGAGGTTTCATTTCTGTGGTTTCCACTTTAGGGCAAATCTTATTTGTATGCAATATAGGTGGTGCGCGTACATGTTACATTATTACAAATGCCTGAGTTAATAGACCATGGGGCATGAACAGTGTATATAAGTATAACACACTTACAAGTGATCTAATGAACAATGATGCCAGTATATCGTTGCCACTTCCAAACTTAGCCAATTCCTCCCACATTTTAAAACATGCCTGAGATAGTTAGGGTTAAGGACTTATTAAATTGTGAATCAGAGAGCATTGCTACCCAAAAGTTGTCACTCCTCTGCTTACATCATTCTCAGACTATCCTCCAAATCCTTTACCATAAACCTTTACAACCTGGACAGTGGCTACTGCAGACACCCCAGTTCTGCTTGCTCTCCCAATATACACTGTGCTTCTGAAACACAGGGTTTCTTTGCATTCTTTCCAAATTCATTCCAGAATCAAAGGACTTACCATTTGCTCTTCCCTCTGCCCAAAGGCTCCCTCCCCGGACCTTTCAGGGCTCTCTCTCCCACGTAAGTCAGGTCCCTTCTCAAATATTACCTCCTAAGAGAAAGAACCATTTCATTGTCCTTTAAAGAATTCTTCTTTCTACTAATTCCCTCCTCTTACCTTTTACCCCCTTACCTTCATTTATTTTTTCCAGATTATGTAATATCAGAATTTGACATTATTTTATGTATTTGCTTACTTTTTTGTTGTCTGTTTGACTTAGTAGAATGTAAATTCCTTGAAGATGGGACTTTTTTTGAATTGTTCACTACTGTATCCTTAGCACCAAGAATAAGACCTAGCTGATAGTGGGTCTCAAGAAGCACTTACAAGAAGTAAAGAACACATGAATTTGTGTGCTGGTTAGTCTGAGCCAGCCATTGTAATAAGCAGTTATACTCCCCCCCCCAACTAGATAAGGTAACTGTAACCACTTCCTTTTTGTTAAAGAGGGACCTGAATGAGATTCAGAACGTTTAAGTATAGAGTCATATATCTTGCAAGTGGTAGAGCTGGGATTCAAGAGTAGGTTTGTTTGATAGCCTTTGATTTGTCCAATTTAAAATAAAATATAGAATTTCTGCTTAGGAAAACAAAGGGACGAATGGTTTGCTTTCTGTAGGACATTTGTCTAGTGGAAGAATAATAATGTTTTTCTTCAACCCTTTTAGGTGATTAGTTGGAATGAACCCCTGTAAGAAAAGATAGATTAACAAGAGAAAAACAGAAGTCTGTTAACATGTATATTTTGTATATACATGAAAGATACCCAAGGAATAAGTAATTTTCAAAGAGATGGCTTGTTCTGAAAATAATCTGAGGCTGATGTTTCCTTTAAATCAGTCTGAAGCAGTGGTTCTCAACCTTCTTAATGCTGCAGCCTTTTAATACAGTTCCTGTGGGTGGTGACCCACAGGTTGAGAACTGCTGGTCTAAAGGTTGAGAGGTTAAGCACATTGTCTGTGGATTGAATCTGGCCATTAGACGTGTTTGATTTGATTGCAAACTCTCTACTTCTGCCGAAGGCTTTACCATTTCCTATTGTTTAATAGTAGGCATTCATTTATGTATCTGCCTGACTCCTGAAAACATTTCAGATTTGATCCTTGCTTTGGGTATTAAGGAAGAACTGGCTGTCTAAATGATCAAAATGATACTCACGTTTTGATTAGTGGTTTTGCTCTGGTGTTAAAACTTGAAATTGAATTAGATTTCACTACTAGTTGTGAAGACTACTTATTTATCATCTGCAAATCTCAGCTCTCTTATTTGTAAAGTGAAAATAATAATACACCGAACCTGAGATTGTTATAAAGACTGCATTAAAGCATGTCTGGTATATATTCCATGTTCAATAATAAAAGTTATTGTTATTGTTCTAATTTCTATGGCTATGTCAAGTCAGCTCTCAAATACCCATGCTGGAGCTAGAAAGCTAATGGAAGTAACTTTATAAAAAATTAACATTTGAACCATAATACGTATGCTTGTTATAGTTATTAACCTCAGTAAGTAAAGACAGCAATATATTTTGGATTACTTCCATTTTAAGAAACCTACTTTCTAAGAAGTGTTTCTGGGAACAACTCCTGCAAGGAATATGGTGCATGGTTTCTGGTCATGACTCCACTCCTGAGGGCATCATCTGTCATTCATGACAAGCGCCTAGGACCCAGACACGTGGGACTCCCTTAAGCATTTAAAAGGACTAAAGGAAGGTAATTTTTTGGCAGCTGAACGGTGTAACCAATCAGTATATCATTATTACATGCTATGGTTGATGTACTTTTTGGCCCAAATTTCTGTAGAAACATGACTTACCAAATGACCTTACCTCTGTATCCCTTTGAGTGGTACAGATGGAGATATAAATAGTGGTATCAGAGAGCAAATTGCCGTAATGCATCTGAATTTAATGACTTGGGAATATCATGTAGACAAACATCTAGGCAACAACTAGTCTGATTTTTAAACAAAATAGCTTTGCCTTTTAATAATAAATAACTTTTCATTTATAGGCAAATTTCAGTTATATTTAATAATAATACAAAAAAAGGAAACCTAGGAGACCAATGAATTTCATAAGCACCTGTATCTTCATTGGGGCAATGACATATAAAATAGTAAATTCTTCCCACTGAATTGCACTCAGTACTTCAACGATCTTGTCAAAAAGTATTTATCTGAGTATAAAATAGCAGTATATTTTGTAGATGAACAGTAGGAACATTTTAATCCCTCATTTTTCCAGGAAGGAAGGTGAAAAATATGTACATAATAAAATGTATTTTGTTCTCAGAAAATTTAGCTTTGGGGCCATAGTTCTAATGCATACTATTCAAATCTTAATTTCACCACTATCGTAATAGCTATAGCTCAGTATCTGCATTTTTCAGATGCAGAAACTGAAGATCAGAATAGTTAAATAAATTTGCCAAGGCCATGTATCTACTTTAGGGCCTGACTCAGGATTCAAACACTTGATTGACTTCAAAGCCTGTACTGTGTACATCGTGATACTCTGCCTCCTCTGGAAGTGCTCATTAGTTACGAGTCATTTTTGGTAGGGATTTGAGAACAGGTGTTCACCCCAATCTTTTGGGTCCAGGAGAGTGAGACACAGAAAACAACAGAATATTCTGTCCAGGGCTGCCTCTGAGAACAGATAGTAAGGCAGAACCCTCAGGGCAAGTCAGAGGAGTAACTTCTAGTAATTAATCAGTTGACAAATGGCTGCCCATGGAAGAGGACACTAGCTGGGAGACCAGAAAAGCAGGAAGACAGGCAATGCCAGCGTAGATGTGGCGAAAGCAGGGAGAAAGCTGGAAAAGGAAGGTGGGCAAAGGCATTGCGGAATAGGCTAAAAGGCTAAAAGATTCCGATCCCTGATACCTTTTCCATGTCCTCGGGAACTTCCTGCTGGGAGGACAGTGAGGTGCCAGGGAGCTGGACCTCTCTGCACCATAGGTGCAGGATGGCAGTGGGCCCCACCAGGAATAACTTAACTGGTGGGGGTAGGGGGAGTAAGGAAGCAAGAGCCACACTGGACAGAGAAAAGCCATCAGAAAGTGAGCTGGATTCTCATTTTTATATGTAGAATGGTGCAACTTAATGCCTCATCCTGTCTGGATATTGCCAGGGAGTTGGTGGACAGAATGACCAATGAGAGTGGGCATTTATCTCCTCTTGCTAGAAGCTCAAATCTTATCTGATTGAGGGGAAAAAAATCTCAGGAATGTAATAATCTTGGATTTTAACAATAGTTTGTGGGGGCCTGTGGATAGCACAGGAGTAGAAAAATGAACCAAGGGGTCATAGATGGGTCTGGATGCCTCCTGCCTCACTCTTCCACCCCCATCTATACCCTGGAATGATCTTTTCAATATCTGTGCGGGGAAGAACCCAATTTTGCAGTTGCAGTACCCTGAAAATGTCATAACAATATGAAAAAATGGTAATTTCCCCTAGGAAATTAGGTTTTATGGGTTTGAAGCTTGCGTTTACTTTTGCATTCTTTTTTTCCTTTTTTAGTGACATTTTCTCATCTTTGTACTTCATTAGCATTATGGAACTAGCCATTGGTGTGAAATAGAGCTGTCAGACATAATACAGAATTGCATAAAACTCAGAGAATTTAAACTCTTAGTCACTACACAGGGCCCAATTTCAGGTGCATTACATGCCCTGTCATACTGAGTAAGGCTGCTTCAAGCTCTGTCACTATTACAGCCGTGCAGCCTATGTATTCAGTTGCTTCAATGTTTTTATTTTTAAATATTTTTTACTACTTCCTCCAATGGCATTGGTGCTGAACAATGACGAGAATGACAGCACTCAGCAATGCCAAAAGCATTCAGGGAATTTAATCTCAATTCCAAATGCATAAGCTCAACTTCTGCATAGACATTTAGAATATTAAAGGGCTGGGGTAAATGATTTTGAAAGATCCTAGTCATACAATAACAGGACACAAAGAAGCTTAGATATAGATAGGAGAATTATTTAAAAAAAATCTTCACACACAGATACGAAAGCAGGTGATGAATTTAAGGGTCTTTAATAACTGCCAAGTTTTCAGTACCAACTGAACACAGCAGTATACTGTCATTTACTGTGAGAAAAGAATTAATATGAAAATCTGATGAAGCTTTTGTTTTTAATTATTGAATAAAATGCATTTATTGAGAACTACTATGTGCCAAGAACTTAGAGTTCTGTGGTGTCTGTGGTCTTACAAAGCTATAAGTAATGTTCTAGAATATCTATGCAACCTCTTTTAGTTGAAGATGCAGTGGTGATTATGCTCCTAACTCCTTAGTGTCTTTTCTTGGGAGATGCTTGATCGGATGTTTTCAGGAAGTTCATTTTTCCTTCTACTGCTAGTTCTGGGATAGGGCTAACCATATTAATTTGATGTTTACTACCCCTGCCTTCCAAGGCACCAAGCTAGGGGATATGCATGGGGCATACTAGTACTAAAAATGATCTACTGTATATCTGAAATGCAAAATCCATTGGGCATCCTCTGTTTTTAATATCTTAATCTGGAAAACCTATCAGGAGGTCCTATGTTTGTACTGTCCACATTTATGTTATAAAAAAGGTGAAATAATTAAACATGCAAGCATGCATGCACTGCTCCCATTAGTTAATATTTCAAGAAAGCATGTTCTAAATCAATGTATGGAGTTAGTACTCTGGGAACTCCGTGCTTTGCACTTTTAGGCTATAGAACCCTCTACCAAGTAATTATCTCGCCTTCTAGAAAAAATCTCTTTCCTTTTTCTCCTCAATATAGATGTCAGTGTCCTTTCATCTCTTTAACATTCTAACTCCATATTATTTACTCATTTAGAGACAGGGTTAGCTGGTCTTACTTATTCTTTACTGCCTCAGGAACCATAGCCTGGAGTTTACTCATGGGTGTGAAGGAAGAATAACCCTTATTTTGATGTATGTCAGGATGCTTTCTGAAGACTCCATTAATTTTAAAAAATTTTTTCATAAACATAGGGTATTAATAGTAGTATTAATTCATGATATTAGCTGAAAACATATATTTAATACTTGATTTCTCATGTACTATCTAATGAGGAGATAGGTGTTATTATTGTTATTCGTATTTGTTGTTAGATAAGGAAGCTATTGTAGAAAGAGGACCTTTGAGTTACACACCTGCAAATATGAATTTGAGCGCAGGCTTACCAACTGTAAAGCCTGTGATCTTAACCACTCACTTTTCTCTATTGATGGTTATGCAAAACTGACCTCAGGTGACACTTTGCTCCAGGTTTTTTTTTTTGTTTGTTTGTTTCCTAGCATTTAACTCTGAACAGAATTCTAGGAATAAGCTTTATCACAGAAATTGCATCTTTAACATTATAATGAGTTTAGAATTTTTATGGCATTCCTTTGGATGAATCAACTTTCCTCAGAACTCTGCTTAATAACATTTCACATTTTAAAAAACATTGCGGCCCATTAGTTGAATCAATGAGGTAACAATGGGGAGAGGGAAATGCTAAAAATATTAACAGATAGTAACTATGCTTCTTCCGGGTGAGTTTCAATATTATAGCAGAGGGATAGCTTTGCTATCTTCAGCTGGGCATATAGTTCTGAAATTAAATTTTACTAAGCATATGAAAGGATGATAAAAACATTAAAAACATTTTTCATTAATTCATGAATTACAAAGCTCCTACTCCATATGTAACAAGGAGAAAATATCTTTGGAAGCTCTAAGATTATGGTATTTTCTAAGTTATGAGAAATTTAAGGTTAGCAAATGCTGGCACAGTCAATTTGCTTTTATTCTTTTAAAATCTAGGTGAACTTGATTCACGTGCTGGATAATGGCGGTGTTTACCAAAATAGCTTCATTTGAACGGCCATGTAGAGCACTTTAAATAGGCTGTACTCATTCTTGCAGTTCTCATCCTCATGTTGCTCATGTGCATAGTTCCAGGCTTTGTATTAGGTTCCAGGTTTTGTGGCTTTTAAGAAGGCCACAATTTTTCTATAGGAGGATGGAGGTACATGGGAAAATAAAAATATACAAAGAATTACTTTTTACTGTGAAGATACTATAATAGATTTATGGACAAAACATTGTTGAAAAGGAGATCTACTCTTTTGTGGGGAAAGTGCTGAGAAGGGGTTCTATTTTTTTTTGAGACGGAGCCTCAAGCTATCCCCCTGTGTAGAGTACCATGGCATCACAGCTCATAGCAACCTCCAACTCCTAGGCTCAAGCGAGTCTCCTGCCTCCGCCTCCCAAGTAGCTGGGACCACAGGCACCTGCCACAACGCCCGGCCATTTTTTGGTTACAGCCATCATTGTTGTTTGGTGGGCCCTGGCTGGGGATTCGAACCCGCCACCTTAGGTGTATGTGGCTGGTGCCTTAGCCGATTGAGCCACAGGCGCCGCCTATATAAAGTCTATTAAATAAAAAGAAAGGGTCATGGCATAATGCATGGACAGTGGCTGAATTTTATAGAAATGGTAATATATCTTGAAAGGTAATTATCAAGCTGAAAACTAAATACTGATAATGAACTAGATTAGCTGTGTGGAGACTTAGAGAAAATGTGTGCAAAGCATTACTGACCCAGTGAATTAGGACTATGAGGTATCACTGTACACCTATTAGAATAACAAAAAAGAAAAGGTAATTTAAGGTTTTGACTGGTATGCTGAATAAGTAGGGTACTCATACATTTGTGGTAGAAGTGAAAAATGGTATAGCTACTTCAAAAACAATTTGGTATTTTCCTATAAACTTAATATATACTTAGCTTATTATGTTAACAATCTACTCCTAGCAATTTAATTAAGATAAATGAATATTTATGTGCATATAAAAACATATACTTGAATATTGGTAGCATTTTTCTTCACAACAAAATGTTCTTTAATTGCTGAAGAGATAAACATAGCACGATACAGCTGTACAATGGGACACTGTTCAGTAATAACATGGAAAGATCTCAAATCATTAGGCTGATTGAAAGAATCCAGGTTCAAAAGATTACATATGCTATGATTCTATTTGCATGACATTCTGGATGACCAAAAATTGTGGAGTGGGAGAAACCATCAGTGGTTGTCAGGGGCTGGTAGTAGGTGGAAGAGGGATTAACTACAGAGATATACCTCGTGGGAATGTTTTGGGTTTGTAAAACACTTCTGTATCTAGACTAGGGTATTAGTTATATGATTCTATACATTTGTGAAAACTCATGTAATTTTACAACAAAGAGAGTAAATTTCAGGCTACATAAATTTAAAAATCAAGTAAAAGTATAAATTCTGATAACAATATTTGTCATTTTCAATATTTTAAAATTTATCCACCTATGCTCTCCTTTTCTTTCTTTCTCTCACCATATCTTCATTTTTTCATTCCCTGCTTCTTTCCCTTTCTTTCTTATACCCTTCTATAATGTCATTGTTTTATACAACTGTTTTTTGGTGATCTTGATCATGGAGTATGAGCTAGCCCAGGTTATGGATTTAAGTACTCCCTGATTGACAGATTCTAGTAATTCAGTTTGTTAGTGCCTCAGAAAAGGTTAAGAATGAGTCATTAAGAAAGAATACATTTGGAGAAAGATATATACTTTCATAGGCTAAAATCTCATATTTTAAAACTGCTTAAGGATAAACAAAATACATAAACCTACAAAGGCATTTTCAACTTTCTATGATTGTGATTTTTCATGATGTTTTCATAAAAATTGATTAATGTGGAAATTAAATCAATTAACTTAATGTAATATATATCTAACTCAAAAATGGGTAGTGCCAAACATTATTAGAGTAATATTTTCTTTTTTTAAAATTAAATGATAGTTGTGTACATTAATGCAATCATGGGGTACAGTGCAGTGTTTTCATATACAATTTGAAATAGTTTCATCAGAATGGTTAACATAGACTTAAAGTCAATTTTCTTAGTTATTGTGTTAAGATGCTTATACTCTACAGGAGGGGAGGGGAGAGGAGTGGATGGGTGTAGGGAGGGGGATTGGAAAGATCACCTTTATGGTTTGTCTTACAAGGATACAAGTGAATCTTTCTAAAAGTAGAGTAATATTTTCTAAAGAAATTGACAAGAAACACAAGAAGCTTTATTACTTCCTTATAGCTAAGATAAATATGAGGTCTAATGTTGGGGATCAGCCCTGAACTACACTATGGTTTTTTCCCCAGTGCCTGGCAGTGATAAGAGAATGAAAGAAATAAAAGGCAGAGACAAAATATAGATTTAGAAAGAGCAGGGCCAGGGGGCCAATGCCTCCAAACAGTGGGGACAGGCTATGGCCCTTTGTTCTGGGTTGACTTTGTTTGTATTGTATACATTATTGCATAATCAGCAAATTAATTGATTAGTAAAATCAGCCCATGTGGTGTGGGTCATTGTTCTTGCAGTGCCCACATTGCCAGCTAAGCTACTTTTTAATTAACTCTTGTAATTGCTTCTCTCTTCACCATATGTTATTTATAAACGTAAGAGGCAGATGCAGTTCATGAAACAAAGAACAAGGCTCAGAAGCAAGATTTGAGGGTAGACCCTAGTTTGACCAGCAAACAGTTTCCTGAGGCAGCAATTAAGCCACCTGGTCCCTGCTGCATTGACAGACGGATGCCATACCCATATTGAGAACCAGAGAGAAGGAGGCATTTTCATTTTATCTCTGCAAGGAATGTTTCTCTTTTATTTTACAGTCTTAGTGTCTGTACTGTTTTGAGCAAGTCCTACACTCTGCTCTTAATTTTCACAGACCCCTGCACAAACTCTTATTGAGAGAAGAGATCAAGCCTTTACTAAAACTCTCTGTCAGTGACTTTCACCCAGGGTTTTATCTGGGGAAATTTAAGAGCCTCACTTAGGGGAAAGGAAGCCTCAGCCAGACTATTCTTATCTTTCAATAGAGGACTCAGCTGCTGCATATTTCAACAGGCTTTTAATTTAATATGCAATGTGGTCTGACTATATACATACTCTCTTTAAAATTCTCATCTCCAATCTCTATTTCCTTGACCATTATTACCTGCCTGCCATTATCAATCAAATCTCAAACAGGTTAAACTTAGGCTTATGTAATTTCATTAAACTTCAAACTTAGCAAAACTCAATTTATGTAGGCACATCAAGAAAAGATTCTCCACTGCCTCAGTTCCCAGTGCCCAGTCCTCCCATATTTCCACCTTCAGTCTGACAATTAAATTTGTGAACTTGCCACCATGCATTTACATTGGCAGTAGTATACAAACAACTCAATAAGGTTTCATAACCTTGGTATATCTGTGTCGCAAGTTTGTGTTTGTGTTGATGTGTAGCAATGTCTTCCTCAGTGGCTTTCATTATTGTTGCTTGTTTTTGTGTGCTATTGTGTAAATAAGAGAAGAGGCCTCATTCCTCAATTCATTGTGGGAATGCCCTGTGATCAAGAGATGAATATGACCACTGCAAAGAAACATGTTAACTGTGTAAAAGTCAAGACAAGGGTCATTATCAGAAATATAGATTTGGAAAGAATCTGATTTTATGTGAGAGCTAAAAATGCATAAGCATAAATTCAGTGGCCAAGGGAGAGGGTAGAATGAGAAAACCAAAAGGTAGTAGGAAGTAGAATTAAAGATAATATGGAATTAGTGTTACTATTGAATCTACGAAGAGGAAATTTACTCCAGATAGGGAAGGATGGGCATGAATTTAGTTTAGCAAGATGTTAAGAAAGGAGGTCAATTGAAAGAAATTGTATTAAATTATCACAGCCTTTTGAATGAGGGGTAAAGATTTTTCTGTAGAAACTGATAGGAAAAGAATTGAGTTGGAACCACATTTTCTTGAAGTTTTTTTTGTTGTTGTTGTTATTTTTCTTGTGTTTTGAGAAAATACAGATGCATCATATATCCAGGTCATAGAACCAGTGACATGGCCAGGCATACTGGGTCATGATTAAAATCCTAGCACTCTCAGAGGCCAGGCAGGTGGATTGTTTGAGACCAGTCTGAGCAAGAGTGAGACTCCATCTCTAAAAATAGCCAGGTACTGTGGAAGGCACCTGTAGTCCCAGCTACTCGGGAGTTGAGGCAAGAGGATCTCTTGAGCCCAAGAGTTTGAGCATGAGCTATGATGCCATAGCACTTGACCAAGGGCAACAGAGTGAGACTCTGTTGAAAGATAGAAAGAAAGAAAAAGAGAGAGAGAGAGAGAAAAGGAAAGAAGGAGGGAGGGAAGGAAGGAAGGAAGGAAGGAAGGAAGGAAGGAAGGAAGGAAGGAAGGAAGGAAGGAAGGAAGGAAAAAAAAGAAAGGAAGGAAGGAAGGAAGGAAGGAAGAAAG
>CAUYQV010148843.1:0-25831 GCA_963574575.1 Galagoides demidoff
GGGTGCCTGTGGTCCCAGCTACTTGGGAGGCAGAGGCAGGAGACTCACTTGAGCCCAGGAGTTGGAGGTTGCTATGAGCTGTGATGCCATGGCACTCTACCCAGGGGGATAGCTTGAGGCTCCATCTCAAAAAAAAAAAAAACAAACATTAATGGTGAACCGTGGTTATCTCTAAGAAGTGAGATCATAGAAATTTTTCTCATCATCCTAAATATGTTTATTTTCTCTGATTTTCCTACAGTGAAAATATACTATTGATAAAAAAGAGAGTGACCAAAAAAAATACCTGCACAGTAAGGCTGTTAATATCAACAACCATAGTTCTGTATCAATTTTACAGCCCACAGAGACCCTGACCGCACAGGAGGGAGGGTGCTCCTCAGGTGCTGCTGATGGAAAGCTAAACACCTTCTGTGGAAGAAACAAGGCTAGTGGAGTGGGAAAGGTCTGGCGGACTCCCCACACTGGCCCCTACAGAGGCCTGGCCAGTTCCTTCGCCTCTCTGAGCCTTGCTTGCCCACAGGACAGTGAGGGTTAAACAGGTCATGGTATCATAGCCTGACCAGGTCAGTTGTCATGGTGGCTCATACACGCAGGCTCCCCCAGGTACCAAGGAAGAAATGGAGGTGCAGGGAGGCTGGGCCACTTCCTCACCCCACACTACAGGCCTGTGAGGGACAGCCTTCCCCAAAAACAACCTACAGTGTCCTCCCCACAATTGCAGTGTGGTCCAAAGGCCTGACTCCTGGTCCAGACCTTGGGAAGTCTCCCTATCCCTGGGCCTCAGTGTCCCAGGAATAGAAGGAGTAGGTTGGACATTGCACATGACCTTGGGTAGCCTCACTTGGCCCCCACGCCCATCAATCTCATCAAACCCTCAATGGAACACAGGGGCAGGAAAGGTGGGAAGGCTTGTCCAGACAGGAAGTGACCTCACCGGATGAATGACTGGCCAACATTCCATGGGGAGCCCCCACCTGCTGGTGACCTGTGGGGTCATGGGAGCCGGGAGTGGATGGGCACGTGGAGGCCAAGGAGGAAACAGGATTTACTGAGGAAGGCCAGGCACATGGCAGACCCCCGGCAGGGAAGTGACTTCATCTCACACTCTGTCCTCTTTGCTTCCGTCCTTGACATGGGAAGGACTTAACCCCCAGAGGGCCATGTTTCACTAGGCTGTAGCCAACTCCACATAGGCTAAGGCAAGGGAGTCCAGGCTTTCCCCTCTCCCCGACTCCTACTACCCCAGTCCACAGATGAGGAAACCGAGGTTCAGCAAGGCTAATAACAGGGCAGGGACTCACTAAAGTGAGTTGCATAGAGCAAAGAGGTATTAACTACAGGTCAGGAACTCAGGGAAAGCTTCCTGAAAGAGGAAGACAACTGAGCTTAGCCTTGAAAGAAGTAACACTTGACAGGCAGGCAGGAGGAGCAGCATGGAGATAGGAATGCTTGACACTGGGGAGAGCCTCCTAGGACATACTCGGGTACCATGAGGCCAGAATACAGGATGGGGACTGGAATTGGGCTAAACCCCAAAGGTCTACCTTGGAGACCATGCCAGGATTCTAGATGTTGCTCTGCAGAGTGTGAGGTGCCGCCCAAGCCAGGCAACAGGAGAGAAGCACAACCACATCTACAAGGTCTGCATGGAGGAGGCGCCATGAGCAAGGGTTAGATATTACTCCAGGGCCCAAAGCTCAGCAAGCCTCACCCTATCACCCCGTCAAGCCCAACTAAACTAAGAGAAAGAAATTCACAGTACCAGCAGTACCACATGCCAAGGTCTGTACCAGGCAAGGCGCTGAGTGCACAAACTGCCTGGGTTCAAGCCTCATCTCTGCCACCACCAGCTTTATGACCTTGATGGAAACACTTAACCTTTCTATGCTTCAAAGCTCTGTCAGATGAAGACAACCATACCCATCGCTGAGGCTGTGAGGACTGACTGTGACAACCCCTATATAGGTCCACAGAGCTCGGAGGGAACTCTATTCACTGCTGTATCATTTCTCCAAATGCCACTGCAGGCTACAGATCTTAGCTGTTCTGGGCAATGTGGCCTGGGTCACCTAGATCACACGGCAATGAAAGCGAAGCTGAGACTCAAACTTGGGCCCTCTGGCCCCAAAAACCCAGGCTCACCCCAGCCCATCAGGCAAAACAAAACCTACAAAACTGAAACCTCAACCTGCCAGCTTGGCTCTCCAAGCCTCTAGGCAGTTTCTGGCAGGGAGGAGTCCACCACCTCAAACCTTCAGTGGCAGAAGGAGGGGCAGGGAGAAAATGCCAGGGCACAGGAGGGAAAGAAAAATATTTTTAAGTTTCTCCCTCTTCCTGTTTATCTATCCCCTCCATCCCAAAGTCTGGTAGCTGTTTGTTCAGGGAAGTTCCTGCCAAGAGTGACGTCCGCCGGGTGGCCACCCTGGGCCAAACCACCCCTGCCAACCTTGCACTGGGGGCACCAAGGCCGACCTCCCTACAGACCACTCCCAGCCCAAGAGACTGCTGTATAAAGGGGCTTTCAGCAGAAGCAAGAGCCCAGGAGGGAAAGCTGTCTTGGCACCAATCAGCTCCTCATTCAGGCCAGAGACGTGACAAGAAGGATTGGAGAAGTGACTCTAAGCCTGGTGCTGGAAAAAGACCCAGAGCCTGCACTGGGGTCAGGAACACAGACATAGGCTGTGTGGCCAGGCAGAACTGGCAGCCAATAGCTGCTGACCAATGACTTGCTGTGTGACTTTGGCCAAGTCACTGAACTTCTCTGAGCACAGTCCCATTACCTGTAAAATGAGGATAATGTTGATACCTACGTCGCAGGGATATGGTGAGGACATAAGACAATGTACAAAGAGGGTTAACACCTAGTGAACCTTAATAAATTTTGCTTATTTCTACTATCACCACCAGGCTTACCCCTCACTCCTAAAGATGTGAGGTGTCTTTAAAATGTACTCAAAAGAACAATGACAGCCTTAAAGAGGAAGGAAATTCTGACACACGCTATAACGTGGTGAATCCTGAGGACATTATGCTAATGTTTAAATAAGCTAGACATAAAAGAACAAATATTTTATGATTCCACTTAAGGGAAGGACCTAGAGTAGTTAAATTCACTGAGACAGAAAGTGGAATGGTGGTTGCCAGGGGCCGGGCAGGGGGAGACGGACTTACTGTTTAATGCGTATAGAGTTTCAATTAAAGAAGATGAAAAAACAGCTCAGTGCCTGTGGCTCAGGTGGCTAAGGCGCCAGCCACATACACCTAAGGTGACAGGTTCAAATCTAGCCCAGGCCTGCCAAACAACAATGACAGCTGCAACCAAAAAAAAAAAAAAAAAACAGGCATTGTGGCAGGTACCTGTGGTCCCAGCTACTTGGGAGGCTGAGGCAGGAGGCTCGCTTGAGCCCAGGAGTTGGAGGTTGCTGTGAGCTGGGAAGCCACAGCACTCTACCCAGGGTGACAGCTTGAGGCACTGTCTCAAAAAAAAACAAGAAGAAGAAGAGGAAAAAAAAATTCTAGAGATGAAGGTACTGATCGCTAGGCAGCAATATGAATGTACTTAATACCACTAAATTTTACAATTAAAAATGGATAAATATATTTTGCCATATTAAATAAAATTAAGGATTCATTAAAAAGTTTTATGCCTATGCTCATTTCTGTCCCCACCTTGGAGAGTTCAGAGTTGAAAGTTGGGGCAGAGATGGAAGGAGCCAAAGGCGCAGCCACCCAGGGAGCTGGCGACCGGAGAGCTGGGGTGGGAGTAGAGGAAAGGGATCCACACACTGCCGCCTCGGGGGAAGACTTCAAGGGTAGGTGGCCCCAGACTGAGCTCAGGTGTGAGCAAGGCAGCTGCACCCAGCTGTATCCCCCAGAAGCATGGGGGAGCGTGATGTGTGCAGGGCCCACTTGTATCTTCATGCACAAGATGCTAGTACAGCCCACACGTGCCCATCCCAGGCTGTGCCTGGCCAGCCCACAGCACCAGCGTTCACCGAACTACAGTGCCTCCTCATCTCTCCCAGCACCCACCACCAAGGCAGGCAAAGGACTGGGGTGGAGAAGGAGGAAGGGACGAAGGAAGAGAAGACTGTGACTCAGTAGGCACACCGGTGTGACAAGACCAGGGAACTCAGCACTGCAGAGACCTTCCCACACCAGCGTGACCATTCTCCCCATGGGACTACAACCAGGAGGTGGGAGATAGGTAGGACTAGGGGGTAGCAGGGGGGTTGGCTAAGTGACACAGGACACTCAGAGTCACTGAGTGACTTGCTAGTGACCCTGAGCAAGTCTCATCTTCTCACAGACCCTCTGGAACTTCTTCACTTTCCTTCTCAAAAAAAACAAGGCCCTTACCCCATCAGCCAGCAATGCATTCCTGGGTATATGTCCTAGGGAAGTGGGTTTTCATGTTCACCAAAAGGCACAAAAGTGTTCACTGTGGCTATATCCAGATTTGCCAAAAGCTGGAAACAAGGTGAAGGTCCACAGACAAGAAAGAGAACAAACAAGTGGTGGCATGTCCTATAGTGGAGCTCCACCCCACAGTGAAGACACTGCCACCTGCAGCCACATGCGTTGACTGTCACAGTTACATGGAGTGAAGGAAGCTAAATGAAAACAGCAGGCACTATGTCAGTCCGATGATATAAACCACAAGATCAGGCACGGTAAATCCTTGGTAAGGTGGTCAGAAAAGTGACCACTTGCACCATTGGGGAACTGATAGGGAAGGGGCACCAGGGAACCTTCTGGGGCACCAGAAATGTTCTCTATCTTGATCTGGGTGGTAGTTACTCAGGTGATACATCTGTAACAACTCATTCAAGCTAGCCTTGACTCACTATCTGGAATCATACCTCGATTTACAAAACAAAACAACAATGGCTAATATGTAACCCATTCTCTGCCTTCCTGAGGAGGACTGTAGTGAGGCTGCACTGAGAGGTGATGTGCACAGAGACCAGGTGAAGTGTTGGGTTGTGGGTAACAACATAGTCTGGGAGGCAGAAGGACCACGGTTCAAATCCTGATGCTCCCTCTGGCTAGATTTTTTGTTGTTGTTGTTGTTGTTGTTTAGTAGATTTTTTTTCTTTTGAGACAGTCTCACTTCGACACCTTTGGTAGAGTGTGTGGTGTTATAGCTCACTGCAACCTCAAAATCTTGAGCTCAAGTGACCCCCTTGCCTCAGCCTCCCAAGTAGCTGGGACTATAGGCTATAGGCACCTGCCATACGCCTGGCTATTTTTAGAGATGGAGTCTTACTCTTGCTTGGGCTGGTCTCAAACTCCAGAGCTCAGGCAATCCACCCACCTTGGCCTCCCAGAGTGTTAGGCTTACAGGTATGAGCCACTGTGCCCAGCTTGTTTAATAGATTTTTTAATAATAAAAGTAATTTGTACTTACTATCCCAAGTCAAAGACTGAAAAAAATTGTGCCTTCCTCATCCCCTGAAAACACACCTCTTAAGCCTCCTTATGCAACAAGCTTTTTCTCTTCCAGGACAACAAAAACACCCCTTCTGGCCTATACATGTGATTCTGGCCCTATCTGTTTAATGGGCCTGCCACTTCACATATCACTGCTCATTCAACAAACAGCTGTGAAGTATCTACCTGTCAGCCAGACAGGCACAGTCCTGGCCCCTCATGGAGCAGACCTTCCAATAGGAGAGAGAAAGAGAGGGAGGGAAAGAGGAAACAAAGGAACACAATTATGACATGCTGTATACACTGTGATATGGGCCACCAGGAGCTGAGAGGCCGAGCTAGAAAACAGGGAAGGTAGGAAAGGACATGTGTCCGACACGGTAGTCACAGAAGGCCTATGCCAATGTATGAAGACCAGAAAGGCCTGGGCACATGAAGCAGTGTGCCAGGCAGCGGGAACAGCAAGTGCAAACGCCCTGAGGCGGCAAGGACACAAACCGGAGACGGTGTAGTCTATACTTCTCTGGCACAGAATCCTGGGCACCCGACCTTGAGTCCTCATAGTTTTACTTCTTCAGGACGGGCTACCCCAATTTGGAATGCTTAGATAAAAAATTCTGATGCTGCCGTATTACTTTTTCAAAAGACAAATCCTACTTTTACATAGCAGTTAACACTGCTTAAGGGGGCCAGTTTCCCATATCCTCCCTAGTTCAAGGTGTTGTCACTCTTATTCATTTCTGCCTACTTCCTATTCCCCACAGCCCCTTCCTCGGGATGCTGTGAGGTTCAACTAAGAAATCCATCCACCTGCCAAGCCAATGCCTCACATAGCACAAGCACTCAGCAAACGGGAGCAGGGTGTTACCCACTTTTCTACACAAATGCCAAGAGTGACCACCAGTTCCATAATTACCACATTACCTAGGGGAATTCACAAGAGGACCTTTGAATGCTCAAACGCACAAGGTCTACGTGGCTGTTCCTAGAGACAGGGATATGGGGAAGAGGAGGTAGCAGCTGAGGCTCAGTAGCAGAACCCTGGGCAGCGTCGAGAGACTGAGTCCCACTAGCCTTTCTGAGGCTCTCATCTGTAAAACAAGCTGATCCATTCACTCCTTCCACACACAGCCATTCTAAAACATTTCTGGGGCCAAACTATGTGTGAGGCACTGTTCTAGGACCTGACAGTACAGAACACAAATCCCTGCCTTGTACATACTAGCAGGAGGCACAGAAATTACACATGGCATATGAGGTCAGACAACTAAGTTCATGAACTCACTCTAGAAAAACTGCTACATACCCACTGCTGAATATCACTATGGTCACTTTCAAAGCATCCCCTTGGAAAGCTATGCACTGATGCCAGTGCCTAGTCCACCTTTCAAAGTAATTTTGGCACTCTTTTTCCGGACTGGGCATCAGAGCTGTCATCAAATAAGATCCAACAATTCAGTCCACGAACTCACCCTAGAAAATGTGCTACATACCTCATTGCTGAGTATCACTACAGACACCTTTGCTGTACTCCCTGGGCCATCTGGTGACCACAGTGATACTCTCATCTAAGGAGATACAGGCCAGAGGTGTGAAATTTGAGAAAGGGTATAGGGTGTGGGGAGCCCACATTTGAGTAAAGACCTAAAGGAAGTGTCACAGCAGCCACGTGGCTCTCTGGAAGAAACGCACGCCAGGTGGCGGGGCTGGCCATGCAGGGGCCCTGAGGTGCAGTGTCCCGAGTGTGCTGAGGGAGCTGTGAAGTGGCCGCCGTGGCTGGAGCAGGATGAGCCCAACTACTGGGCGGGGATGTCCTGGAAGCCACAGTACAGACATTGGCTCTCGCTGTGAGTAAATGGGGAACCATGGGGAGCGGGGGGGACACAAAAAAATGCTCTGATCAGACTTTTATGTTCTCAAGGTCACCCTAGCTGTGGCGTTAGAAGAGTCGGTTGGGGAACAAGGACAGAAGCAGGAAGCCTGTCCGGAGTCCACTGCAGTTGCATAAGTAATGCCAGAGGCGTGGGCCAGGGTGGAGGACAAGTGGGGCAAACCAGCCCACCCTGCACTCACCCAGAGGCTGAGGCCCATCAGCCTCCTGGCATATTATTTCTCAAGTGTGAGAGAAGAGGCACCACAGACAGCTGTGAGGTGTTTGGCCTGAACAACCAGAGGCGTGGGTTGCCGCCAACCACATTGGGCCAGACTGCGGAGGAAGCAGGTGTGCGTGAGGACTGGGCAGACAGATGGAGAGCCACAGTCTCGCCTCTGCTGCAATCTCAGAAGGAAGTGGCAGGCCTGGGTTGGGAATGGGGGCTGCAAAGAAAGAGGAACTGGTCCTGAGGCTTGCAGGGATTACTCTAAACACAAACACACAAGACAGAGAAAAAGTGAATCCTGAGAAGTCATTGTGACACATCTGACCCACTAGACTTCACCGCCCAGAGCCCAGGCCATAGCCATGGTGGACCATTCACGGGCCCACTTTACTGGGGGGGAAACTGAGTTCTATAGTGAGCACATCTTGTTTAGATGCCAGAAAGGGCCAGGGTGAGCCAACATGCTGGGGCAGGCAACCTGTGAGACCATTTGGTGCCTATAGCCCCCATCTACCACTTAAACATGGACTTTGGGATGAGAGGCTCAGTGTGCCCAACTACCCAGAGGTTCCCCAGGATTCCCAGGAGATGATACAGGACCCTGGATTTCCAGAGCTGAGACCATGACTCAATCCAGACTCCATAAATGTCTACTTAGGAATCGGTGAGCTCTTTTTTTAAAGCCAAGATATAATTCACATACCACAAAATTCACCCTTTAAAGTATAGCTGCCCCTCAACTTACAATGGCATTATGTCCTGATAAGCTGATTATAAATTAAAAATATAGTAAGCCAAAAATGCATTTAATGCTAGCAACACAGCAGACAGTCCCTGACTTATAATAGTTTAACTTACCATCGTTAGACTTTATTATGGTACAAAAATGAAATGCATTCAGTAGAAACCCTAACCCCATGGAAGGTCACAAGGAGCTCCTCAACTTAGCTTGGGGTGCCATCCAAATAAACTCATCATTAAGCTATAGAATGATGACTGTCTTATACAGTTCATTGGTTTTCAGTATATTCACAAAGTGATGGAACCATTATCTAACTCCAGAACATCAAACTCAAAAAGTTACACATGGAATTACCGTAAGATCCAGCAATCCCACTGCTAAGTATATATATACCCAAGAGAACTGAAAACAAGTGTCCAAATACTCATCCTGGGGGAACAGGTAGGCTGCCCCCATTCAGTATCTCTGAATGCCCATGAATATTCACAGCAGTCAACTAGCCATTCACAATAGCCAAAAACTGGAAACAACCCAAATGTTTATCAACTGATAAATGAACAAACAAAACCTGGGAAGTCCATACATAAGTTACTCATCCATAAACAGGCATGAAGTACTAATACATGCCAAAACATAGATGAACCCTGAAAACATTACAGTACGTGAAAAAGCCAGACACAAAAAGCCACATATTACATGAATCCATTTATATGAACTATCCAGCACAAAAAAAAAAGGTTATGATTCAAATATGAAAAAAGGGGAGAACTGAGCCTCCCCAGGGCCCCCGGCACCCTGCTGTGCCCCTTAGCAGGAAGGACTATTCATATTGAGAACATCTGTGTGAACTGAGCAAAGCCCAACTCTGTGCCAAATTCCTGATTCCTAGGAGAAATGGGTTTAAGAGCAACTATATAGCTGGCTGCAGCAGCTCATGCCTATAATGAGAGACTAAAGGCAGGTAGATTGCCTGAGTTCAGGAGTTCAAAAACTAGCCTAAGTAAGAGAGAGACCCCCCGTCTCTAAAAATAGCCAGGCATTGTGGCAGATGCCTATAGGCCCAGCTACTGGGAGGCTGAGGCAAAGAGGATTGCTTGAGCCCAAGAGATTGAGGTTGTCGTGAGCTATGATACCAGAGCACTCTACCCAGGGTGACGAAGTGAGACTTGTCTCAGAAAAAAAAAAAAGAACCACTATATGACTATATCCAGATCTCTTTTGTTGTTGTTGTTGCTGCTGCAATTTGGCCAGGGCCAGGTTTGAACCCACCACCCTCAGTATATGCCCTATCCACTGAGCCATAGGCACCACCCTATATACAGATTTCAATAATGACACCATTCTACCCTTATCTTCAACCAAGCAAGCCAGATTTCCAGTAATCAAGAATGTCCTATTGAAACAGACTTTGGGGGCTGCTCATGAGCAGTTTGAGCTTAAATGTGAGGTCTGATTACCCAAAATTGTCCAATCAGCTAAACATTATCACTACTACTCTGCACAGCAGGTGTCAGTGACAGAGGCAGGGGGAACAGGAGAGGCCCAAGGGTGCAGCTCTCTACCATCAACCCAACGTTGACAATGTGGCCTCAGTTATTATTCTTTTAAATTAACACTGTTCATTGGAAATGAGTTGGCTTTCTGGTTTATTAGTATTTCCTGTTTATTTTATAGTTATGTAAAAACTAAAGCATTTATGCCTAGACTTGTATACATTTAAGTTATATTCTAATAAGAATAATTAAATCAATAAGTGAGGGGTTTTTCCTCTAAAAGAAAGTCCACAAAAAAAATATATGTATGTATGTATATGTATATATGTATATTATATGAAATGTCCAGAATTGGCCAATCTATTGAGACAGTAGGTTAGTGGGCTAGGAGTGGGGAGTAACTACTCGTGGGTATAGAATATCTTTGGGGGTTGATGAAATTATTGTGAAATTAGGCTCAGTGTCTGTAGCTCAGCAGCTAGGGCACCAGCCACATACACTGGAGCTGGCAGGTTCTAATCCAGCCTGGGCCTGCCAAACAACAATGACAACTACAACCAAAAAACAGCTGGGCATTGTGGCGGGCGCCTATACTCTTAGCTACTGGGGAGACTGAGGCAAGAGAATCGATCAAGCCCAAGAGCTGGAATTTGCTGTGAACAATGATGCCACAGCACTCTACCAGGGCAACAAAGTAAGACTCTGTCTCTTAAAAAAAAAAAAAAAAATTATGAAATTAGATTGTGATGACAGAAGCGTGAATCTTAGAATATACTAAAAGCTACTGAATCGTGAAGTAGGTGAGCAGAACTCAGACGGAGAAATCCACAAACCCCTCCCTCTATTCACAGCTCCCCTCCCAGAGGCACTATCTTCTTCTCCTATAGCAGCAGTTCTCAACCTGTGGGTCACCACCCACAGGAACTGCATTCAGGGGCCGCAGCATTAGGAAGCTTGAGAACCACTGCCCTACAGGGTTTCTGGGCCCAAGATGAGGCCCTAGTCACCAGACAATACCATTCAGGGTGAGCAGGTGGCTGCCCCCATAACATCACAACACAGGGCTCCTATCTCCTGGGTATACACTTCATATGATAGTATTAAGGTACTACTTTGAAATATTAAATTAAGAAAAACTTAGAAACAATGAAAACAACCGAAGTTACAAGTATGTAAGAAATGGCCCTGATTATGTGCATTGTCAAGGAAGACAGCACCCATCAATGTAGATTCAGAGCCCTGGTGACCCAGTGGGCTGGGGTCAGCATAGGGCCAGTAGGGTTAAAGTCTGAATGTGGGCAGCCCCCCTTTCCTCAGGAGGCCACAGACAGCCCCACCCTCCACCCACACACATGCCACATGCACACCAGACAGGACTCCTATGGGTAAGGCCCCAAGCACACGACTCTGGCAAGGGCAGCTTTATTGCAATGAAAAGGGAGACTCGAATGACTCAATGACTCGAACGTCCCTCTTCTGTCAACCCAACAAATCCTCCTCTCCTGGAGACTATTCCTTCTAGTAATATACATCATAGAGACAGGAGAAGGCTGCCATGTGATAGGAGTCAGTGGTGAAGCAGCAGAAAGACATAACCACCTAGACCCCCTGGACAGGTCACCACAAAGGATATTTTGGACAGACTAATGAACCCTTTTGTTCCAATGTCTCCTTCCTCCAGAACCTGCTCTAAATTAACCACCTCCAGGAAGCTTCATTCCAGCTGCTCCACAGCCCCGCTGAGCCCCAGCTCAGAGCACGTACTCAGAACTCCAGTGCTGAGATCGCTCCCTAAGACCCACTGTCATGTGAAAAAAATCAGGCCACACAGCCATGGACCAAGTGTGATTTATACCTAAAAATCAAAAACTAAACAAATGTATAAGAAAGCAAAGAAAAAGACCAAGGGACATTCAACAAATCGCTGATAATGTTACCTCTGGAGAGGAAAGAGGGAAGGGAGGAGAAAGAATTTTACAATTTACCTTCTATGAAGCTCCTACTTGAATATTTTATAAAGATAATTTTATATTATGTTCCACACACCCAAATACTACACAGCAATGCACATACTACACTACTGGAAAGTGAAATAAAGGGATAACTCTCAAAAAGCATTACGCTGAGTACCTAGTATGTGATTACCTATTATGGGATTCCATGTGCATGAAAACCTAGAAAAAACAAAATCACAGATGCGTGAGCCAGGGCCCACCTACAAGGGGGTGCAAGGACTCTTCTGGGCGATAGAAATGTCCTTAGACTTGAGTGCCACCATGTGTCACTGAGATAGTGGCTGCATGGGCTCAGTGCCTATGGCTCAAGCGGCTAAGGCACCAGCCACATACATCTAAGGTGGCGGGTTCGAATCCCCAGCCCGGGCCCAAACAACAATGATGGCTGCAACCAAAAATGGCCGGGCGTTGTGGCGGGCGCCTGTAGTCCCAGCTACTTGGGAGGCTGAGACAGGAGACTCGCTTGATCCCAGGAGTTGGAGGTTGCTATGAGCTGTGATGTCATGGTACTCTACCCAGGGGGATAGCTTGAGGCTCTGTCTCCAAAAAAAAAAAAAAAAAAGATAGTGGCTGCATGACTATGACATTTACCAACACTCACCAACTTGCACACTTAGAATGGGTGAATTTTAGAGTGTGTATACCTCAATAGAACTTTTTTTTTTAAAGGCAGAAGAGGGAATGGGGAATAACTGCTTCACGGGTACTGGGTTTTCTTTGGATGTAGAAGAACGCTTTAGAACTTGATAGAAGTAGTGGTTATACAACATCGTGAATGTATTAAATGTCATTGAATGCAGTTTAAAATGAATAATTTTATGTTAAGTGAACTTCACCTTAGTAAAAAAAAAATTATGATAGAGAAAAATATGATTACAGAGGAGAAAATTCCATTTTGCAGATGAGAAAACTGGGCTCACAGGGAGCAGTCAACTGCAGCCTGGGGCTTACTCACTTGACGCCTCGGGCCCAGTTTGGAGCCTCCCTAGAGCAGGGACTGCTCCAGGTCTCTCCCAAGGGCTCTGCAACTGTGATGCCCTGCAGGGAGAGATCCATCTCTCTGGGACATCCAGAAACCAGAGCTTTGCAGCCAGCCTTGGAGTGAGCCAGACAGGACAGAACCTGCAGGTTCTCAAAGTGTCCACAGCTCTACAGACAGGGCTGCCTCAGGAGGCAGAGGTGAGCACCCAGGAAGCAGGTGGTGCCACATGCACACCAGACAGGACTCCTATGGGTAAGGCTCCAAGCACACGACTCTGGCAAGGGCAGCTTTATTGCAATGAGAAGGGAGACTCAAATGACTCGAACGTCCCTCTTCTGTCAACCCAACAAATCCTCCTCTAAGGCTAACAGCAGGCTAAAGCACCACTCAGATCAAGGATGACAGGCTTAGTCACTACAGGGCAGCAGTCAAAGGGGACATCTGGCAGGCGGTGGCATTGCCCACCCAGGCAACGAGAAGTGGGAGCGGATGCAGATCAGATCCTGGAGGGTAAGTTCCCTGTCACCACGTGGTACTCAGATAAAAAAAAGGTACTGACCATGAGATGGTGGTTGAAGAACAGCTCCTTGGTGAGAACTTACCTCCCTATCACTCAGAGTATATGGCAGCAAAGAAATTTCTTTCTGGAGGAATATCTGGCATTGACCTCTCAGATTCTAACAACTGGCAAAATTTGCTAGAATGAAGCCAAGAAAAGAAGAAAATGGCCTCGGCGCCTGTGGCTCAATCGGCTAAGGCGCCAGCCACATACACCTAAGGTGGTGGGTTCGAATCCAGCCCGGCCCGCCAAACAACGATGGCTGCAACCAAAAAATAGCCAGGCGTTGTGGCGAGCGCCTGTGGTCCCAGCTACTTGGGAGGCAGAGGCAGGAGACTCACTTGAGCCCAGGAGTGTTGGAGGTTGCTCTGAGCTATGATGCCATGGCCCTCTACCCAGGGGGACAGCTTGAGGCTCTGTCTCAAAAAAAAAAAAAGAAAAGAAAAGAAAAGAAGAAAATGATGCTCCAAAAGGCTGTACAAAGATGTTCAGGAATAACTCTGCCACAAGAAAACATCCACACACCCCCAGGCCTAGGGTCCACGTGTGTGCAGAAGCCAGAACTACATCAACTGGCCCATCCTGGAGAGAAACCCCCCCCACCCAGTGCACACTCAAAAGGCCACAGGAAACACTTCACTGGACTTCAATTTGTGCACACACACACACACACACACACATACACACACATGCAAATCCATACCAGAGGCAGACCTTATGTGTGCCCCTTCAGTGGTGGTAAGAAGTCTCAACCTGAAATCTTACATTTTAACACAAGCTAAGACCAAGACCAACCAGTGAAAAGAAGAGAGAGAAGACTCTTCTTAGCCACAGGAAGCATCTCCCAGGGATGCTCGGAATAAATATGCCTCCCCATTATACACCTAAGGAACATGTTTTGATGAAGTAGTAAGAATAATTTTTTAAAATTATTAATAAAATGATATTGCTGAGATGTTCTATCTTGCTCATAATCTCATTTCAAAAATACAGTATTTTGCGGGGCAAAGTGGCTTGCACCTGTAATCGTAGCACTCTGCAGACCAGCCTGAGCAAGAGTAAGACCTGTCTCTACTAAAAATAGAAAAATTAGCCGGGCATTGTGGCAGGCATCTGTAGCCCCAGCTACTGGGGAAGCCAAGGCAAGAGGATTAGTTGAACCTAGGAGTTGAGGTTGCTGTGAGCTATGATACCACAGCACTCTACTAAAGGTGACACAGTGAGACACTGTCTCAAAAAAAAAAAAAAATGGTATTAGCCAGGCTCATTTCTGTAATCCCAGAGTTTTGGAAGGACAAGGCAGGAGGATCACTTGAGGCCAGGAATTTGAAATCAGCCTAGATAACATAGCAAGACCCCATCTCTACAAAAAATTTAAAAATTGGCCAAGCATGATGGCATGCACCTGTAGTCCTAGCTAGTTGGGAGGCTGAGGCAGGAAGATAACTTGAGCCTAGGACAGAGGTTCTCAACCTATGGGTCACAACCTATACGAACTATATTAAAGGGCCACAGCATTAGGAAGGTTGAGAACCACTGGCCTAGGCGTTCAAAGCTGCAGTGAGCTATGATTGCACCTTTGCTCTCTAGCCTGGGCAACAGAGTAAGGCCTTGTGTCTAAATTAATTAATTAGTTAATTAATTCAAAATAAATTTTTAAAATACAGTGTTTTTGTAAACTGTTGTCCTGACAGTAGGACAATTCGTTAACTTTGCATCAAAAGGCAATTCTTTAAATAACAGTACTAAAAACGAGACTCATTCCACATTCTTATAAATATGAAGCTCAGCCAGTGCTTACAATTTTTTTTTTCTTTTTGAGACAGAGCCTCAAGCTATCCCCCTGGGTAGAGTGCTATGGCATCACAGCTCATAGCAACCTCCAACTCCTGGGCTCAAGCGAGTCTCCTGCCTCAGCTTCCCAAGTAGCTAGGACCACAGGCGCCCGCCACAACGCCCAGCTATTTTTTTGGTTGCAGCCATCATTGTTTGACAGGCCCAGGCTGGATTCGAACCCACCACCTTAGGTGTATGTGGCTGGCGCCTTAGCCACTTGAGCCACAGGCACCGAGCCACAATTTTTTAAATTTTGTACCTTCCATGTGTGCATATTGTATACTTTTGGAAGATGTGCTTAATAATGCTAGGTATGATTTTTCCAGAGGTTGACAACCTTGCTTGCAATAGATTTTGTTCAGAAGAATGGACAGTTACACTAAAACTTCAGAAGTATTTTCCCATAAAAAAAAGTTACATAAGTTTTGTTTGCTATCTTAATTTTGGTTGTGTCCTTGAATGTTAATGCATTTTGTATAACAAATACATTGTAATCATTATAATCATATAGCTATACTGAATCACATAGTATTAAGTATTAGGACATGATTTAATGATGTCAATCAATTTAAACCCATTTTCATCACTTTTTTTCCAAAAACTACTACCAGATGCTGATATACAGTGTGATTTCTGTAACCTGCTCAGTTACAGAAACTGGTACTCAGTTGTGGAATGTATTGTACCTTTTAACACTTAATGTGCACATCCCATGTAACAGAAAAGGCAACAATAAAATACTGATCCTAAAGCGTAAAAAGCGGAGGGAGACATGCCCAGACATGTGGCTACTGTGAATTGGAGTAGGGGTTAGTAGGGGAGTAGGAAGGGGTTAACTATCTGAGGTTCTCCAGTTTGAGGAAAAGGAAAGGGGGAGGAGAAGTTTCCTCTGTGCTTCTCAACAGAATCTTCAAATGCATCCCAGTGTCCCTGTCCTCTACTGGGGAAGGCCCAGAGGCCAGCAGAGCCTGCAGAAAGGAAGGCCTGGGCTGAGCAGGATGCAAAACTGGCAAGGCCCAGGTCACACAGGGACACCCCACACACACATACCCAGCCTCTTGGCAGCTTGTCGGGGCACCCACAGTCCTCCCAGCACCACACCCTTCCTCTCCCTGGAACTTCCGAAAGCCTCAGCTCCCTGGGACACGCCTAGTTCCCAAAGCCCCAGACACTCCCTACTGCCTGCCATGGGCATCCAGGTGACACTAGGCACCTCACTAGTGTCCCAGCTGCAGCCCAGGCAGGGCCCCTCTTTAGCACTAAAGCCAGTCCAGATACCAGTTACAAGAACTATCTAAAACACCTCCTGAGGGCTATCACACTTCCGGCCTGCTGCTCTTTGTGCTGGGCAAGCCTTTCTCCACCCCTTGTAAACTCCTAACCATTGTCCGAAGCCCACATGAAATGTCACACATGCTCCCAGGCCAACTTCTTCCAGCTCCAACCACAGCTGGCACAGACTCCCACCCTGGCAACAACAGGGTATGGCCTACGGTGTGGTGCATCTCGCTCACCTCCTGACAAGGACTGAGTCTACTCTACCTTTGGATCCCTGCACCCCAGACTGAGCCCAGAACCACGAAAGTCCAGAAACCCAAATCGAGATACCATCCTGGTCCCTTCCCATCATGACATTGTGCAAGCACCCTGGCCTTTGCTGACAGACTACCAGTGATGGTGATAACATCAGCACCTAACATGTACCAAGCACTGCCAGGAGCCAGACAGTACTCTGAGGGCTTTCCATACCTACCTCCTTCCATGCCAGTGACATACTTATCCGAGGTACCATCATTAACCCTGTTACACAAGGGAATGGAGGTACAGAGAAGTTAAGTTTGCTGCCCAGGGCCACACAGCCAGTGAGACAGAGGAAGAATTCAGACCCTGGTGCTCTCCTCCCAGAGCCTCATGTCAAGTCTGGGGCGGTGGTCAGAGGGGTGTGTTGGGACAAGCCCTGAGTGGAAGAGGAACTTAGAGATTATGGAGACCAGGGCTTCCCGACCTTCTATTTCCCCAGGTCCCAGCCAAAGCCTAGGAAGGCAAGCAGAGCCTCCTGCTGGACTGAGCCTGCTGCCCAGGCCCACCCTCATGCCTCATGCCAATTACAGGGACCGTCACAGGAAACACACAGGCCTGTCTGCAAGCGCCTTGGCCTGATGCAGGGGAGGCACACGGTTGGGCTGCCCACTAGGAGGCAAGAGCCATGATTTGGGGTTATTCTTAGCAAACCACTGGCTCCCCTCCCAGAGGCCCAGCAGCCCAAGCTTCCATACACCCTGCCTGCCACTTCCTGACTCTGTGTTTGGAGGGAGGGTGGGCAGTAAGTGAGGACAAAGCCCTCCAGCTTTCATATAAGAGGTGCCAGGGCCATGTGCCTGGCTACTGAGGAAGCTCCGGGGAGTCCTGGCCACAGGGGAAAGCTCATAATCCGAGTCCCACTCCACCCGTCGTGTTCACTGAGTGCCCACTTTGTGCCAGGCACTAGGCCACATGGGTTTTTTTTTTATTTTTTTCTCCCATTTAATCCGTACAACATTCCCAGCGTGTGGGGGTTACTGGCCCCACTTTAAAGATGAGGAAACTAAGACATTAAGTAACTTGCCAAAGGTCACACAATGAGTTAGCGTCAAACTATATCTACAATCTGTGCTGGATCCCAGTTACCAGAGTGGGCAGAGGACATTTGAACATAGCCAAAAGGTGGAGGACCCCTCCCCCATGCAAGTTCAGAGCAATAGCTCTTATCATCAACCCAACTGCATGTGTGGCCCTTCTCACTCCCCCAGGGATTGTCCCTTCCCTGACAAAACCCCACCAGTTTGGGTTCAGAAAGAGAATGCCACAGCTAATGGCCGGGTGCAGTGGATCATGCCTGTAATCCTAGCACTCTGGGAGGCGAAGGCAGATGGATTTCTTGAGCTCAGGAGTTAGAGACTAACCTGAGCAAGAGCAAGACCTCATCTCTAAAAATAGCTTGGCGTTGTGGTGGGAGCCTATTCTCCCCGATACTCCAGAGGCTAAGGCAAGAGAATCACTTGAACCCAAAAGTTTGAGGTTGCTGTGAGCTGGGACACCACAGCACTCCACCGAGGATGACAAAGTGAGACTCTCTCAAAAAAAAGAAAAAGAGGCTCGGCGCCTGTGGCTCAATCAGCTAAGGCGCCAGCCACGTACACCTAAGGTGGGGGGTTCGAATCCCCAACCCGGGCCCACCAAACAACAATGATGGCTGCAACCAAAAAATGGCCGGGCGTTGTGGCGGGCGCCTGTGGTCCCAACTACTTGGGAGGCGGAGGCAGGAGACTCGCTTGACCCAGGAGTTGAAGGTTGCTATGAGCTGTGATGCCATGGCACTCTACCCAGGGGAATAGCTTGAGGTTCCATCTCAAAAAAAAAAAGAAAAAGAAAAAGAAAATGCCACAGCTAGATTCCTCCTCCATTCTGGCTGGAGCACCCCACCCAGGCCAAATGGCCTCATTTCAGGAAGCTTCTGGACACCCAAGGAAGATAAAAGTGAAGGGTCAAGGAACTCTTGCTGGCACTTTATTTATTTATTTATTTATTTTTTTGAGACATAGTCTCACTCTGTCACCCTGGGTAAGTGCCATGGCATTATCATAGCTCACAGCAACCTCAAACTCCTGGGCTCGAGCGATCTTCTTGCCTTAGCCTCCCCAGTAACTGGCACTACAGGCACCTGCCATGATGCTCAGTTTTTTTTCCCTGTATTTTTAGTAGAGATGGGCCCTCATTCTTGCTCAGGCTAGTCTCCAACTCCTAGGAACTCAAGCAATCCATCCACCTCAGCGTCCCAGAGTGCTAAGGTTGCAGGTATGAGCCACTGCCACTGCATCCAGCCTCCTCCTGGCACTTAAGACACAAACCCAGCCCTGAAACTTAGGGAGTGGGGAGGACAAATAACTCTCAGAGTAAAACAGAGGATACTGAGCCCTCTGGGATTCTCAAACCCTAAAGTAGGAGTCTAGAAATCAGCCACACCACAGAGCACCTGCACCACCACCACCCCCCAAACAGGACAACTTTTGGCACTGCTGCCACATGGGGAAATGATGATAACTGAGCAATGTACACCTCGGCCTATATCTCAGTAGCCACTTCTGCCCAGGTCCTGCCCTCTGTTGTCAGATGACTCTGGCAGACACATGCGTCTGTATCTCTGGGTGCTCAGAGCCCACTACACATCTGCCCAGGTACTCAAGCCATTTATTTCCATGAGGCTTTCTTATGTCTGTGCATGTCAGTTCACATCCTTGTCTGTGCTCTGGTGAGTCTAACTATATGACTGTCCACTTCCATATCTATCTGCCGACTCAGATCCCAGCAACTATCTAAATCTGTCTATGTATATTTCTGCAGTCCACGCTGATGTGTGCGTGTGTGTCTTCCCCCACACGTCTGTGTCCCTGCACGGCTTCCCCCACAAGTCTGTGTCCTACGTCGCATATCCACCTGTCTTCCGGTGCCTACCCTCAGGCATATCTGTCTCCAGTTACTTTATCTCTCTGCCCAGGCAGCTATAAACCTGAGCATCCATACATGTATGTCTCTGCCCATGCAGGCATCCCCTACCTGGGCCTGGGTGTCCCAGGTCTGTGTGTGCCAACTGAGGCAGGTGTTCATCAGAGTTGTCACAGTGCCAGCCAAGGGCTCTAGGGTGAACTCAGCAACTCCCACTCTCAGAATTGTACCCAAGGCCATGGGACAAGCACACTGCCACCTCCACAAAGTGTTCCAAAAAAACAGAAACCTGTCAGGGACAATGGGACAGAGGTAGAGCCCCAGATACTGCACGGAAGTGAGGGCAGAGCTCCCATGGGTACCACCTACCTCAAGACACCCCGGGCCTTACCCTGCCTACCCCAACCCTACCTCAGATCTGTCTGAACTCACAGGAAACCGTCTGGCCCACTGCCTCCCTGCCTCCACCCTACCCCAGTGATGGAGGCTCTTCAGAAAGGAAGTGAGGACTTCCTCCCACTTGCCTCTGAACCTCCTACAAGGCTGGCTCTAAACCCCAAACCTCAGGAGACACAGGGCAGTTAGGAGAGTTTTGCACTCACCTAATCCAAGAAACCAAATGGGTTTCTTCAGAAATCTACCAGCAGGGAAAAAATACCAAAAACTTGGGTGTGAGGTGGGAGCCATATAAAGAGGCACACACTTCCTCAGCCCTCCTACTGCTCCCTGCCCTTGGAAGTGGTGAGAGGTCCTGTTTACTAGCAGGGTAATAGGGCGGATGGGTAGGGAGCTGAAACATTTAAACACATTTGCCTGGTTGCATGAGAACTGGATCCCAGCTCCCCCAGTGATCTCACTGCTCACTTTTCTCATGTAGCAATTAATTGTGTGTAGTTTCCTAGCATTTACACTCCCACTAGTCTAGGATTGTGTGAAGCTTCTTAGCGTTTACACTGCCACCCGTCTATCAAAACCCTGTATCAGCAAACTTTCTGCCTGTTTATGTCCTGTCTTCTTCTGAAGGGCTGAACCTTCGGAGAACAGAATCCTCCCACCTCCACGCCCTCCCAGGGCATGCTCCCGTGCCTGGCATTTGGGCGGTGCTTGGCGGGTTCAGACTGCACTCCCCAGACGCCAAAGTTGGTGCCTGGACCTCCGGGTGGGAGAGCAGAGATGCCCAGAAGCTTCCTGAGGCAATGAAGCTTTTTTCCATCTCTGACTCCCCCAGAGGCAAAAACAGGCTCCAACCATTCTGGCCACCTTAAGGAGCTGGTGTAGCTGCTCTCCCATACCCACACTCATTCTGACAGATCACTTCAGGTACAGTCTCTGAAATTAAAAAATGGACTCTCCCCGGAGACCCAGGCCTACAGAGGAAAAGGGCCAGACTGGGCCAAGAATCAAAGCCTGTGTCCACTGGGACCTCTGGACTCTTCCCCTGTCTGTGGGCCTCAAGCCCCGCAGAATTGGGTCTGGGGACCCCATCTCTGGGTCACGAGTAAGCTTCCCTTCCCCCAACTTCGCCAGAAGCCTGGCCCCTGGGCTATGTGCCCAGGCCCGGTAATGAAAAGTAGAGGTGCCACCAGCCCATGCCTACTCGGGACCGCGGAGGTAGCCCAGAATTCACATACTAAACCACCCAGTACTGCTCACTGTCTAGTTAGTAAGGTCCCGTTTGCCTTCCAGGCACCAATTCTGAGCGGGTGCGTGCTGGGAGCCCAGGACCCTCTCCCCTCCGGGAAAAGGAAGCGAGTGTCTAGAGCCCCCCTACGTTGGTGGACGCACAGGGTCTCCAGGATTTGCCCTCCCCTCGCCAGCCCGGGTCCCGATGTGTGGGTACCTGCCAGCCGGCAGCTCCAGAGGACATTCGTGCTCCGGCGGCCAGAGCGCTGCGCCCGGACTGCGGGCGCGGAGTCAGGCAGCAGCAGCCGGGCGCGCGGGGCGCGAGCTCCCACTCGCTCCTCCCAACTTCCCCAGCCCATCCGCGGGCAGAGGCGGCTCCAGAGGTGGGCAGGCCGGGTGGGCGAGGCGAGGCGAGGCCACCAGAAAGGGAGCGCGCTCTCCCTGCGCCCCGCGCCCCGCGTCCCCCGCGCGGGGGGCGGACCCGGCCCGGCCGCCAATCACCGCGCCCGCCGCCGCTGGGCCGCGGGAGCCAGGGCCCCAGTGCCGAGGGGCGGTGGGCTCGGATTTAAAGACACACTCACCCCGGCCGCGTCCCGACAGCATCCGAGCAGCCGCTCCCAGGCAGGCGGAGGACGGCAGGCCCCACCTTCCTGGGCCACGTTTCTTCCTTCCACCCGCTCACCCTCCGTAAGGAGGAAAAGTTGGGGATAGGGGTAGACTGCCCAGGAAGCCAGTTCCTCTTCCCTAGTCGTTAGCTTGACTCCTTCTGGAAGACACCCAAATCGGACATCCAGCCCCCACCCCTCCTCCACCCTGACAGAAGAAACCAGCAAATGCTCTCGGCGCCACACCCCTTCGTTCCCCACCTCCCGGTGAGACCGGACCGGCGACCAGGACTTCCCTCGCCCCTCTCTGCTTTTACGGCCTGGCCGAGCTTCAGCGGGACCGAGATGAGTGTCCGGGCTCACCCGCCTCGCCTTGCTGAGCGGCCTGAGCGAGGAGATCGCACTCTCTGGGCTTCAGCCTCCCAGGTGTCGAAGAGCGAGTACCCAGAGTGTAGAGTACCCAATCTCCCAGGGAGATGCGCCTCTGAGCCCCCAGAGGCTAAAGGGAACCCACAGAGCAGGAACTTTGGAGGGACGAGGCCCTTTGCCACCACTCCCTGGCTCACGCAGTGACCGGCACCAGAGGGCCTGCCCATGCCTCCCACACCACAGGGCTAGCACTGGGCGTCAGCCAGCCGCGCCCACCCGGACGCCCCCCTTGGCTCCACAGGCTCTCAGCTCGAACTCCCCACATGCGCTCACTCTCTCGCTGAGGCTTCCTCGCAGAGAGACAGGCTTGGCTGTTTTTGGTGAGTCACTTCCTCCCTCTCTCTGCTCCACACTCGGGAAATCCTTCCTACCTGTTACTACCTTCCTCGCCCCCAATCAGGACCTGAGCAGCGAGCCCTAGACACCCTAGGATGAAGGCAGCACAGGCCCTAGCTCTGCCCACAGTCAGGTTGGAGGGCGCTGGGCTGGGAAAGGGGCACATAGTCCCCGTGGTCAGGAAAGAACTAAAGACAAGAGAAGTGACTCATTTGTGGTGTTCTTACCAGGTGCTTAGCTCATAGGTCTCAAGTGCTTTGCCTACATGGTTTTATGATCCCCATTTTCATGCATGAGGGAACTGAGGCCCAAGGAAGACACTGCGCTTCAGGACTGCTCCTGCCCCACACCAGAGGCTCCAGGAGGAGAGCAGCAAAGTTCAGGAGGGGCCTTGAGAAGCAACCCTGACCTTCAGAGTCTAGCAGAGGTAGGCTCGAATTCGCTCTGTAAGATCTCTGATCCCCAAGTTCTGTATCCATCAGATGGCCCTATTCTGCCTCAAAGGGGTATTCGAGGAGCCCATGAGCTGGGCAAGGGATGCCCAGGTGTAGTGTGTGGCACACTGTAGGGCTCCACCCTTGACATGGTCCGTCCTTTCCTTTTACCACAACCCTGAATCCCTGTCAGATTCCCCAACTGCAACCCTGTCATCGTAAGGATGTATGCCAGGATAATACCCTCCTCCGGGCCAAGATGAAGGTAGGGGCACACACGCACACACACACACACTCTCGTGCACCCTTACCGTCCAGCAGATGCTGGAGTTCTAGAGGACAAAAGCCAAGTCTGACCTGTCTTCCTCCATTCATTTACATTCACCAAGCACACAGGAACCCCTGGATGGCCCCATACAGTACTGATACCACATACACAAGCACCCAAGATACCACCTTATCATCTAAAGAAGACCAGGGACCTATGGGTGGTCTGTACAAATGTGTGCTGTGTCAACACGTTTGCATGCACACATATGTGCTTGGTCCCCTGCACAGTGCCTGGCACATCTTCATTCATTCATTTGTGTTCCCCACGCACACAGTAGGTGTTCTTATTGAACCAAACAAAGAAGCCCAGAGCAGAGATATCCTCAGAAGAGCCAGCAGTCACCACCCTTATGGCTCTGACAGCCTCAGTGCTCAGCTAGCAGGCCCCAGAAGTAGAGAGCTTGGGGCTTGGCAGTGTCTCAGGGTCAGACTGCATCCAAACCACAGTGCCCAGCCTCTCTACCCCACCCCCAGAACCCCAGAGGGCTGCCAATACCCAGCTCAGAGCAGCAAGTCCTGTAGTCCCAGGAGTCTGGGAGTGTCCCTGCAACCACAAGAAAGCCTTTAGGACCAGATTTGCCCTAATCTGTACCTGGTAGGGGTATAGGGGCTCAGGAATGAAGGAAAGATGGACATAGCACAGCCCTGGGTACCCACAAGGGAAGGTCTCTGTGACCTCAGTTGAGCCAATTTGAGCCTCTCAGACTGCAGCAGAAGCTCCCTGAGAAATCTGGATGCTCAGAGTAGAAGTCGAAAAGCCCATGAGAAAAGAGGGCTCAGAATAGTACCCTCCCACCAGCACTACCACCACCCAATCACACACACACAAGCACCCAAGATCTCACCTTATCATCTAAAGGCCAGGGACCCATGGGTAGGCTGTACGAATGCGTGCTGTGTTGAACACATTTGCATGGACACATGAACACATGTGTGCCTGTGTTGCTTGTGTGTGAACTCATGTTTACAGAGATGCACGTTTGTGCAAGTGTCCAGTGGGGGTGAGTGGAGATGTGAGTGAGCATGTGTATACATGTGGATATGCGTAGCGCACACACAAAGCAACCCACCACAGTCTACAACCAGACGAGCTATTGAAACAAAGAACAACGAATAACCCTACTACTCACGCTCCAGGAGAGTCACCTGTGGCCGTCCACAGCCCCCTCAGCCCTAGCAAGGTGCTGGTGCTCTTGGAGAGAGCTCTCAAGTTCAGTTGCTGGGCAAAAACTAGCTGTGGGAACCCCAGACTCCCTCATAGGAATACTCAAGCCAAGAATTATTTCCTGACAGGCACAAATGACTCGCCGGAAGGCAGAGGAGCTGGGTTCCAACCAACAAAGATGAGACTTGACAAAAGATGGGAAACAGGCCCTGCTGCTTTTCTCCCGCCAAGTCCGCCACAGGCTGGGGGACACTGAGGCCAAGGAATGGACAGCATCAGGGCAGGGGCCAGCCAGGCTTCGCTCCCTGTGACCATTTACTGCCAAGATCAGGGACCACGTGGGCCATCCTGGGTAGGTCTTGGGACCTGCAGTGCCACCCCAAGCCCTGTGTCTGTGAGCCTCAGGTAGCTCCCTGCTGCCTGAGTCCCCCATCTGCCCTGGCTATGTACCTTTGCAGGCCCCTGCCCCATCTCTAGAATCTAGCAGCCCTCCCCTTATATGTGCAATCTCAAGTTTAAAGAAAGACATGGGCTTTGAGCAGGCAGACCCAGGCTTGGATCTTTAGACATAGCAACTTTATCACTATGTGACCCCTTCCCTACAAATGACTGTATTTCTCTGACTCTCCTCAATTGTAAAATGGTGCTAAGAGCAGTTCTCACTTCCTGGGAATGTCTGGAGGATTAAAGAAGTGACTGGCACTCAGTCAGTCAGTGCTTACTGATGGCAGCTGTTATTGTCATTATTACACGTATTGCCACCAGACCTCACACTATGACCCAGCCTATTCCATCTCCAGTCTGCCTGCCTTAGACTCCTCCTTCACCTGTCCTCAGGATCTCTGTCCACACTGGACTTCTTCCCTCTCACTTCCCAGTGCCCTGCCGGCCCGGGATACATGTCCAGTAATTAGCATCATCATTATCATCACCATTATTAATTTTCTTGGTTATATCCTCCTTTGGTTTTAAGTCCAAGGATCACATCTCCCATCTCCCCAAATTCACACACAAGGATCAAACATTTTTAACCAAGACCCAAAGTAAGGGCTCGGCGCCTGTGGCTCAATCGGCTAAGGCGCCAGCCATGTACACCTAATGTGGCGGGTTCGAATCCCCAGCCCGGCCCGCCAAACAACAATGATGGCTGCAACCAAAAAATGGCCGGGCGTTGTGGTGGGCGCCTGTGGTCCCAGCTACTTGGGAGGCGGAGGCAGGAGACTCACTTGAGCCCAGGAGTTGGAGGTTGCTATGAGCTGTGATGC
>CAUYQV010148846.1:0-15995 GCA_963574575.1 Galagoides demidoff
GCGGGCGCCTGTGGTCCCAGCTACTTGGGAGGTGGAGGCAGGAGACTCGCTTGAGCCCAGGAGTTGGAGGTTGCTATGAGCTGTGATGCCATGGCACTCTACCCAGGGGAATAGCTTGAGGCTCCGTCTCAAAAAAAAAAAGGACCATAATGTGTAATTTCCATGTTCTTTGAACTATTTTAAAAGATAGCAAAATTTGATGTTTAGTTCCTTCTTATGATTAATAATGTAACTTTAGAAAAGTGACCTCTTTTCACACAAACATGCTGAACTATAATTTCTCTTATAAATAAATACAAAACAAAACACCTAACTGAAAAACTAGCAAATCATAAACAGATATGTAAAAAGAATAATAGGTTATGATCAAATTTGGTTTATTATAAGAATATAATATAGTAAATAATAATGTTGTTGGTTTTATTTTTTTGGAGATGTGGTGTCAGCTTTGTTGCCTGGGCTAGGCTGTAGTGGTATGATCGTGGCTCACTGCAACCACATATTCCTGGGCTCAAGTGTTCTCCTACTTCAGCTTCCTGAGTAGTGGAAACTTAAAAGAACACTGATCTAAAATGATGTCTTAGAAACAAATACAAAAATATGCAAGATTTTCCTATGCAATAAAGATGAGGAAGGAAATCAATGAGGGAAAGAATAGGAGTTATTCAAGAAATAATGCATAGTATTGGTAAATTATTTGGCAAATATAATTGTGATCCTTATTTCATGATTTATGTCAAAAGCAGATAAGAGAATTTAATAACAAAATAGGAAGAAAGTAAGATAGAGAGAAGTAGAAAGAAAGAAAGATATTATAGAGGATGGATGGGTAGATTAAGAGAAGAGGGAGGAGAGAAAGTAAACGGACCGAGTAAGGAGAAAGAAGGATATGCAGAGAACAGAAATAACTAAGATAGTGTGGGTGATTATCTCCTTGAAGGATAGAGAAGGGCTTTCTAAGCAGGAAAGCAATGGTGAAAAGCAGAATTTAAAATATCAATTGATTTTATTCTAAAAAAATTAAATATTTTGTACATATAATCCATCAGTCATAAAATTCAATGTCAAGCAATAAATTGCTTCTTTAAAATGTGCCGCAAATAAACTGGGTTACTATCCTTGATGTACAAAAATATATTCAATAGAAAATTAGACAAATCAAGGAAGAAATATAATTGACAAAAATATCACAAGAATATTCTTTCCACAGCTTTTGAATTAAGCTAAAAAATTATGGTCTAGGCAAGAACATCCTAGAACTATAATATCAAACCCCAAATAAGAAATAATTAGGAATTAGAAGCTTTATAAAATGTTTGCAAACAAAAAGACCCATCACAAATTTTAGAGTGAAATGATATTTAATGTTTATTTTTAGTTAAGGAATTCTAAAATTAAAAAGTTAAAATCTGAGATGAAAAGAAAAATTTGGTTAAGCTCATAGATTTTAAACTATAAGCATATTTGTCTTTAATCAATTTTTGTGAGGGGTCATGCGTGAGGTTCCAATTTCAGTCTTTTACATGTGGATATCCAATTCTGCCAGCACCATTTCTTGAGTAGAGATTCTTTCCCCCAGTGTATGTTCTTGTTTGGTTTATTGAAGATTAGATGCTGTAAGATGTTAGTATCATCTCCTGGTTTTCTATTCAGATCCAGTTGTCTATGTCTATTTTTGTGTCAAAACCATGCTGTTTTGATCACCATGGCCTTGTAGTACCGCCTAAAGTCTGGTAGGCTGATGCCCCCGGCTTTGTTCTTATTACTAAGAACTGCCTTAGCTATATGGGTTTTTTTCTGGTTCCATAAAAAACAAAGAATTATTTTTTTCCAAGTCTTGAAAGTATGATGTATTTTTAATAGGGATGGTATTAAATCTGTTGATTGTTTTTGAAAGTATAGACATTTTAACAATGTTGAATCTTCCCAGTCATGAACTAATATGTTCTTCCATTTGTTAATAACTTCTGTTATTTCTTTTCTTAGGATTCCATAATTTTCTTTATAGAGGTCCTTCACCTCTTTTGTTACATATATTCCTAGGTATTTCATTTTCTTTGAAGCTACTGTGAAGGGAGTTAGTTGTGTCCTTAATTAGCCTCTCATCTTGTATACTGGCATATACAAAGGCTACTAATTTGTGGGCATTGATTTTATATCCTGAGACATTACTGTATTTTTTGATGACTTCCAGGAGTCTTGTTGAGTCTTTGGGGTTTTCTAAGTAAAAGATCATATCATCAGCAAAGAGGGAAAGTTTGACTGCCTCTGCTCCCATTTGGATGCCCTTTATTTCCTTCTCTTGCCTGATTTATTGGCTAGAACTTCCAGTACTATGTTAAATAGTAGTGGTGATAGAGGACAGCCTTCCAGTTCCAAGTGGAAAAGCTTTCAATTTTACTCCATTCAGTAAAATATTAGCTGTGGGTTTTTTATAGATGACTTCTATCAGTTTCAGAGATGTGCCACCTATGCCTATACTTTTCAGTGTTCTAATTAGAAAAGGATGCTGAATTTTATTAAATGCTATTTCTGCATCTATTGAGAGGATCATATAATCTTTGTTTTTGCTTTTGTTGATATGTGAATTATGTTTAAGGACTTGCGTATGTTAAACCAGGCTTACATCCTTGGAATGAGACCTGCTTGGTCATGATGTATGACTTTTTTGATGCAAAGCTGTAGTCTATTGGCTAGGATTTTGTTGAGAATTTTTGCATCTATATTCATTAGTGAAATTGGTCTGAAGTTCTCCTTTTTAGCTGAGTCTTTTTGTGGTTTTGTCATCACAGTGATGTTTGCTTCATAGATTCTTTAGGAAAAATTCCTTCCAAATTTTTTGGAATAATTTCTGTAGTATGGGAATAAGTTCTTCTTTGAAGATTTGATAGAATTCTGGTGTGAAGCCATCCAGACCAGGGAAGTTTTTGTTGGGAGATTTTTTGTTATTTCTTTGCCTTAAATTTAAGGCAGGAAATGATAAAAATTCTCAAAGAAAGCATGGGAAAAATACTTGAAGATATTGGCCTAGGGAAAGACTTTATGAAGAAGACTTCCATAGCAATTGCAAAACAACAAAAATAAACACATGGGACTTAATTAAACTGAAAAGCTTCTGTTAAGGAGACAACAACCAAAGCAAATAGACAACCTACACTATGGGAAAGGATATTTCATATTTTGAACCAGACAAAAGCTTGAGAACTAGGATCTACAGTTAACTCAAATGAATCAACATGAAAAAAGCCAATAATCCTTTTTATCAATGGGCAAGAGAGATGAATAGAGCCTTCATTAAGGAAAGTAGATGAATGGCTAACAAACTTATGAAAATACGCTCATTATCCCTAATTATCAGAGAAATGTAAATTAAAACCACCCTGAGGTATCATCTGACCCCAGTGAGACTGGCCCACACCACAAAATCTCAAAACTGCAGATGCTGGCATGGATGTGGAGAGAAGGGAATACTTTTACATTGCTAGTAGGACTGTAAACTATTACAACTTTTTTGGAAGGAAGTATTAAGAACCCTCAAAGAACTCAAACTAGAGGCTTGGCACCTGTGGCTCAAGTGGCTAAGGCACCAGCCACATACACCTAAGGTGGCAGGTTCAAATCCAGCCCGGTCCGTCAAACAACAATGATGGCTACAACCAAAAAATAGCCATGCATTCTGGCAGGCACTTGTAGTCACAGCTACTTGGGGGGCATAGGCAGGAGACTCACTTGAGCCCAGGAGTTGGAGATTGCTGTGAGCTATGATGCCACAGCACTCTACCTGGGGAGACAGCTTGAGGCTCTGTCTCAAAAAAAAAAAAAAAAAAAAAAAAGAACTCAAACTAGACTTCCTATTTCTTCCTGCAATCCCATTACTAGGTATCCACCCAGAAGAAAAAAATTCTTTTTTTTTTTTTTTTTTGCACTCCACACTTTGCTGGAATATTTATCACTGTTCATTTTACAATTGCCAAAATGTGGAAACAGCCTATATGCCCACCAATCCAGGAATGGATTAACAAGCTGTGGTATATGTACACCATGGAATACTATTCAGCCACTAAAATTAATGGAGGCTTTACATCTTTTGTATTAACCTGGATGGAAGTGGAACACATTATTCTTAGTAAAGCATAACAAGAATGGAGAAGCAAGAATCCTATGTACTCAATTCTGATATGAGGACAATTAATGACCTAGTACATGGTTGGGGGGGTGGGAAAGGGGAAAGCAGAGAGAGAGAAGGAGGGAAGGGAGTGAGGGGGTCACATTGTGTGACACATCTTTTGGGGGTAGGACACATATATAAGAAGGACTTTACCCAACAAATGCAATCAATGAAACCTGGTTCTTTGTACTTAATGAATCTCCAACTATATTAAAAAAAACTATAAAGCATAATATATGTGAATTTTAAAATTATTACATAATTTGCCTATCAGGTATAACTGACCTGGGAAAGCCCAAGTCATTCTCTGGGTTAACTGACTTGAGGCTTAGTGAGAAAGATAGAAGCATGAGGGGGCCCTAGTTGAGAGCATAGTTCCCTTGGTTGTTGGTGTCTGTTTACTTGGTGAGCTACTTTGGGTTGGTAATTTAGTATCTGCAAACCTCATGTTTCTTCATCTGAAAAACAGGGAAATATGGTTATTGAGAGAGGCAAATTACATAATCCATGCATATTTCTTGACACTTAGTAAGGACCCAGTGCTTGTCATTATCATTCTAAGCATAGCATGGATTATCAGAAAATGTAACATGGTCCTACTTCCTGAATGGTTATTAAAGGGAGGCATCCTAAACTAGCCAAGAGACTTTGGGGCACAGTTCTCACTGTCATGAAGTCTCCTTATCTTGACTAAGTCATGCTACCTCTGTAATCAATCTTTAGTTTCCTTTCCTTCACATCAAAGACATCACCTGCCTTGTCTTCCTCCTAGATGATGTGAAAGTCCTTTGTAAACAGTATAATACAGTGTCAGTGGAATTTGCCAGTACTAAGACGTCACAACTATTTCTAGGGTTCCCCCCCCTTTTTTTTTTAAATTAAACCACAGATGTGTACATTAATGCAATCATGGGGTATAATGGTGCTGGTTTTATATACAATTTGAAATATTTTCATCGAACTGGTTAACATAACCTTGATGGCATTTTCTTCAAGTATTTTTTCAAGTTATTGTGTTAAGACATTTACATTCTACATTTAGTAAGTTTCACATGTACCCTAGTAAGATGCACCATAGGTGTGGTCCCACCAATCACTCTCCCTCCACACATCCTCCCCTGCCCTCCCTTTTCCCTTTCCCCATATTCTTGGGCTATAATTGGGTTATAGCTTTATGCAGCCTTAAAGAAAGATGGAGACTTTACCTCGTCCATGTTTACATGGATGGAGCTGGAACATATTCTTCTTAGCAAAGTATCTCAAGAATGGAAGAAAAAGTATCCAATGTACTCGGTCATACTATGTAACTAATTTATAGCTTTCATATGAAAGCTATAACCCAATTATAGGTCCTTCTTTTTTTTTTATTACTGGCACCATTTCCTATCCTATGAAGGGAACCCACACAGTAATCCAAGAAATCATTCCTTTAGCATTACCATAATGTGGAGTACAAGGGGTTTAGGAACAGTAAGATAGTTTCTGTGACACCAAGCAGAAAGGCTGATCTGTTAGCAGTATCAATGACCGACAGAGAGGAAGAGATTGGACGTGAGGAGGCCAATGTCGAAGATTTTGTTATAGCACAAATGCAAAATAAAGAGGCCTGCTGTAGGGTGGTGATGAAGGCAAAGATGATGAGGGAAGTGGCTGAGAGCACAGTGTCATAACATAAACATGGGTTTTTACTGGGGAATGTTTTCCTCACATCATCCTGGCCAGCATCAACCATGGCTTTGGTGCTCAGCATGCCCCTGTCCAATGATTTTCCCTCACCTCTAGATCCTAGGGCAGAAATGATGATTGATAGTGAAAATGATTATGATGATACTAATTTAGTTATTGAGTGGCTAATATGTGCCATGTACAAATATTACCTATTTTAGCTCCTGAGAGCAATCTGATACAATAGTTGCTGCAATTATTTCTTTTTACAAGTAAATCAAGGCAGAGAAATGTTGCTGACTTATTTAAGAATGTACAAATAGCGAATAGATTTGGAATTCAAAGTCTGAGTAAGCTGGCTCCAAAGTCCATTCTCTTAAGCACTGTTCCATAGTGATAGTCATGATGGTGGTATTAAGAACAGATATCGTGGGCTTTCTTTGTGCTACCCTGTATTGAAGGCTGTATGTGAACGCTCCACTTGATTGATCTAGTGATGGCAGCTTGATCACATGAGCTCTTGCAGCAAGCCTTCCACTCTTACATTAAGGCATTAAACCAGGCCAGTGCTCCCGACTGCAGCTACAGTTCCTCTGAGTGTATGGTCCACATCCAGGGCATGGAGCACTCAGGGGTGGAAATGGGTCTTGCAGAAAGGCGCATTCTTATTCTCTGAGGTTCTGCTTGCTGCCAGGAGCTCCTTCAGGTCTCATTTATTTACTATCCTCAAGAAAGCCTACTAGTGCCCTGACCCAGTATTAGGACATCCTTAAAGAATTTACCTTTCTGACTCCACAGAGAGGCTTTCAGACCAACAGTTTACTAACATGGAGCACTAAGGCACAATATACAAATTATTGCTATTAATAGTCATAGCCTTTTGTATGTATTGTTTCTTTAAATATTTCTTTATTATTTTTTTCATTCAGGGGGATAATTGTTTGAATTTCATTTTATTTTTTATTACAGGTTAATTTATGGGTACAAAGGAATAAGTTACAATAAATGCATTTATTAATAGCGTCCCTGTTTATAATTGTGTCCTATTCCCAAGAGGTGTGTCATACACTGTAACATTGTGCCCACTCAGTGGGCACACACCCAATCCCCTCCCTTCCCCGCTATCCCCCTCCCTCATTCCTCCTCCCTTCACCTTGAATTGATTTAAGTTTTTCTCTTATGTGCGTATGTATTACATCATCTACTGCCTTCACATTAGTATTTAGTACATTGGATTCTTGCTTTTCCATTCTTGTGATACTTTACTAAGAAGAATATGATCCAAATCCATCCAGGATAATACAAAATATGTAAAGTCTCCATTTTTTTTTTAATGGCTGAATAGTATTCCATGGTATACACATAGCACAGCTTATGAATCCATTCCTGGGTTGGTGGGCATTTAGGCTGTTTTCACATTTTGGTGATTGTAAATTGAGCTGTGATCAACGGTCTAGTGCAAATGTCCTTATGATAAAATGATTATATTCTTCTGGGTAGATGCCTCGTAGTGGAATTGCAGGATCAAATGGGAGGTCTAATTTGAGTTCTTTGAGGATTCTCCATACTTCCTTCCAAAAAAGTTGTATTAGTTTCCAGTCCCATCAGCATTAAAGGGTTCCCCTCTCTCCATATCCACACAAGCATCTGAAGGTTTGAGAATTTGAGATGTGGGCTATTCACACTGGGATTAGGTGATATCTCAGGGTGGTTTTGATTTACATTTCTCTGACAATCAGGGATGATAAGAATTTTTTTGAATGTTTGTTTGCCATTCATATGGCTTTTTCAGAGAGAGCTGTGTTCACACCTCTTGCCCAGTGGTGGACTGGATTTTTTACTCTGTTTTTTTAAATTATTAATTCAAGTTCTCCATAGATTCTAGTTGTCAACCCTTTATCAGATTCATACCATGAAAATTTCTTTTCCCACTCTAAAGGTTCTCTTTTTGCTTTACTTGTTGTGTCCTTAGCTGTGCAGAAGCTTTTCAGCTTAATTAAGTCCCATTTGTTTATTTTTGTTACTGCAACTGCCACTGAAGTCTTTCTCATAAAATCATTACCCAGTCTGACATCAAGAGTTTTCCCCACACTTTCTTCTAAGACTTTTATCATTTCATGTCTCAGATTTAAATCTTTTATCCATCTTGAATCAATTTTTGTAACAAGTGAAAGGTGTGGGTCCAGTTTCAGTCTTTTATATTTATTTATTTATTTTTGAGACAGAGTCTCATGCTGTCACCCTGGGTAGAGTCCCATAGTGTCACAACTCACAGCAACCTCTAACTCTTGGGTTTAAGTGATTCTCTTGCCTCAGCCCCCCAAGTAGCTGGGACTACAGGTGCCCCCCACAATGCCCAGCTATTTGTTGTTGATTGTTGTTGTTGTTGCAGTTGTCATTGTTGTTTTAGGTGGCCAGGGTCGGGTTTGAACCTGTCAACCTCCATGTATGTGGCCGGCACCTTACTCACTGAGCTATAGGCACTGTCCAGTTTCAATCTTGTACATGTGGTTATCCAGTTCTCCCAGCACCATTTGTTGAACAGGGATTCTTTTCCCCATGGTATGCTTTTGTTTGGTTTTTCAAAGATCAGATAGGAATAAAAGATTGGTTCTATCTCTTGGTTCTCTATTCTGTTCCATATGTATCTATTTTTGTGCCAATACAATGCTGTTTTGATCATTGTGTACCTTTTAATATAATCTGAAGTCTGGTAGAGTGATGCCTTTGGTTTTGTTTTTATTACTAAAAATTACTAAAAATTGCCTTGTCTATATGATTTTTTTCCTGGCTCCATACAAAATGAAGTACTATTTTTTTTTTAAGTTCTTCAAAATATGATGTTGGTATTTTAATGGGGACTGCATTGAATTTATAGATTACTTTGGGTAGAACAGACCTTTTGATAATGTTAATTCTTCCCAGCCGAGAGCATGGTACGTTCTTCCATTTGTTAGTGTTTCGTGTTTCTTCTATTTCTTTTTTGGGGTCTCATAATTCTCTTTGTAAAGGAAATTCACCTCTTTTGTTAGGTATATTCTTAAATATTTAATTTTCTTTGAAGCTTCTGTGAAGAGAATTGTGTCCTTGAGTTGCTTCTCAAGTTGGCTGTTATTAGTGTATTCAAAGGCTATTGATTTATGGACACTGATTTTATACCCTGAGTTGTTACTATAGTTCTTTATCACTTTCAGCAGCTTTGCAGTTGAGTCTCTGGAGTTTTCTAAGTATAAAATCATATCATCAGCAAAGAGTGAGAGTTTGACTACCTCTGCCCCTATTTGGATGCCCTTTATAGCCATCTCTTGCCTGATTGCATTGGCCAAAACTCCTAGAACTCTGTTGAATAGTAGTGGTGATAGTGAACATCCTTGGCTGGTTCCAGTTCTAAATGGAAAAGCTTTCAGTTATACTCTATTCTATATGATGATAGCTATGAGTTTGTCATAGATGGCTTAAATCAGTTTAAGAAATGTGCCACCTATGCCTATTTCCTTAGGTGTTCTTGTTAGAAAAGGATGCTGAATTTTATCAAATGCTTTTTCTGCATCTATTGAGAGGATCATAATTTTTGTTTTTGCTTCTATGGCTATGGTGAATGACATTTATGGATTTTTGTATGTTAAACTAGCTTTGCATCCCTGGGATGAGGCCTACATGATGCATAATTATTTTAATGTGTAGCTACAATCTATAAGCTAACATTTTATTGAGTATTGTTGCATCTATATTCACTAGTGAAACTGGTCTGTAGTTTCCTTTGTAGTTGGGTCCTTTCCTGGTTTTGGAATCCGGGTGATGTTTGCTTCATAGAATGTGTTGGGGGAAGTTTCCTTCCTTCTCAATATTTTGGAATAGGTTCTGCAGTATAGGTCCAAGCACATCTTTGAAGGTCTGATAGAATTCTGGTGTGAAGCCATCTGGTCCATGTTTTGTTTTTCTTTTTGCTTTTATTGTTTCTGCCATCTCAGCCCTTGATATTGTTCTGTTCAAGAGATCTATTTCATTCTGGTTAATCTAGGGAGATAATGTGATTCCAAGTATTGGTCCATTTCCTACACATTGTCAAATTTCTGGGTGTAGAGTTTTTTATAGTAGTCAGAAATTATCTTTTGTATCTGGGTGGAATCAGTTGTTATTTCCTCCTTTTTCATTTCTGATTCAGGTTATTAAAGACTTTACTTTTCTGTTTCCTAGTTAATCTGGCCAATGGCTTATTGTTTTTATTTATCTTTGCCTTTAATCCCTGAAGGGTTGGGAGCCTGAAACTCTTGTCAACCTACTCAATAGATATATCATGACCTTTCCAAACAGTGTCTCTTGGAGCCACAGTGGCTTTCCAGGGAAAGTGTGTTTTTCTCAAGTCTCCCCATGAATGACTGCCCAGCTCAGCAGGTACATTAGAACTGGCCTTGCACTAGGACCCTGTGGGCCATTCCTCCCAGATAGCTCTCCCACAATGGCTTTCCCTGGCCAGCAGCTGAATTACTAGAGCTCAGCTCTGCCTGGTGGCTCAATTCTGGGTCCTGGGCACTATTCAACATAACTCACTTACCCTAGCTCCCCTAAGGTAATTGCAGAAAGTTCCCAGGTTCCCCCCCCCCAAAAAAAAAAGAAAAAGCCTGAAAGATAAATCTTGTCTGTCTGATGCCATTGCCAAACTGGCTGGCCTCTGCCCATAGGCAACCACTCACCTTATTTGCTGGTTCTCCCCTGCTGTCAATCTCTTTCCTCTTCATTGGTTTCTGGAGTCTCCTGCTATCTTCCTATGCTCCTGAAGCAATGTTTCTGGGCAGGCTCCCCCTGCCAGAGGTGGCTGGAGTCCTCCCTCCCTGATTTCATCATGAAAGAGTGCAAAGGAGATGTCTGTAGTCTGACATCTTGTCCCAGAGAGCCAAAATATTATCTTTAAACATCTTACAGTTCTAGAGGTCAGAGGTCTTAAATGAGTCAGCAGGCCTATATTCTGTTTACAGGATCTAGAGAAGTGTTTTTCAACTTTTTTTATCTCATGGCACACTTGAACCTATAGTTAAACTTCCACCAAACACTTAAATTTTGTTGATTAAAAAATTATTATGAAAAAAGAATATACTTACTGTGCTTTGAACTGCTTTCAAAAATGATTTAATTAATGATCTTTAAATTTTTTTTGCAGCACACCTAATATTCTTTCGCAGCACACCAGCATAGTGGAACGCACCATTGGAAAATCACTTGTGTGGGGGAATCAATTTCCTTGCCTTTTGTGGCTTCTAGGGGCTACCCGAATTCCTAGGCTGTGTCATTGTAACTTCTGCAGTGGTTGTCACAACCAACTAGCCTCTATGGTACTCAGATACTCCTGTCTCCCTGTAATAAAGACCCTTATGATTGCATTGGGTCCAGTCAGATAATTCAAGATAGTTTCTCGGTCTCAAAATTCTTAACTCTAAATCATATCTCCAAGGTCTCTTTTGCCATAATATCTGCACAAATTCTCGAGATTCGCACATTCTAGCATTTAGGATGTAGACATCATTGAGGAGACCATTATTGAGTGTACCACAACCATAGAGTGTTGTCTACTCCTACCTAATATTACCATTGGAATTTATATATATATATATATATTTTTTTAGTAGAGACAGAGTCTCACTTTATCTCCCCACAGTAGAGTGCCGTGGCAGCACACAGCTCACAGCAACCTCCAACTCCTGGGCTTAGGCAATTCTTTTGCCTCAGGCTCCCAAGTAGCTGGGACTACAGGTGCCTGCCACAGTCCCTGGCTATTTTTTGTTGCAGTTTGGCTGGTGTGGTTTTGAACACACCACCCTCAGTATATGGGGCTGGTGCCCTACCCACAGAGCCACAGGTGCCACCTGGAATTTATCCTTTGATCTCTTTTTTACAACCTCACTTTCTCCTCAGTTTTAGTTATTTGGCTACAATAATGACATTGTTAAACAAAGAGTACTGTTTTTTTTTATTTCATCTTACCATTGCTTGAAATTCTACCATGTTCATAGTATTTAATAATCTTTCATCTTGGCAATTCTAATGTAATTCATCCATTATTTGAGATAGACTTTAAAGCAAAGGTCTAATTTTTACAGGGAGATGTGGGAGGGCATTTTATTTTGAAAGAGTTTTATAAACAAAGGCTTAGAGGGCAGTATACCTGGAATAAGAATGGAAAATATTCTGTTACCCAGTCTGTAGGGAATATTTGAGGGAAGCATGAGAGGAAAAGTAGATTGAGAATCATATTTTAGAATCATTCAAACCAATCTGTAGTGTACTTAGATGATTGATTAAAAAATGAGTATAATCTCAAAATTAAGTTTTCTATAAATCTATTTCTTTTAAAATATGTTTGTAGCAGAGAAAATGCCCATTTTAAAATAAGTTTGCCATTCTTTACACAAGAATTCTTCCTTTAAAATTTCAATAATAATTAAAGAATATTCTTTACTATTTATTTTGAAACAGACATGCAGTGTTTGTGCACACACGTTTATACATGGAGCTACCAACCCATTAGCAAGACCTCATTCAATGCAGCTATAAAACATGATTGTAAGGCTAAAGACATATACCTTTAAACAGAGGTTTGTTTATTCTGTTTATCTCGTTCTGTAGTTCTAATGATTTTTAACATTATTGACTGATTTTCTGAATGTGGACATTTGCCTATGTGTAAACTGTTAGGTAGTAAGTACCCAAGGGGTGAAATACCCATGTCTGTTGTATTCATCTTAGTAGAACTATTTATATTTATGTTAACAAAAATAAGTTTAATCACTCTGTCATTAAGAACCAGCTATAAAGTGTTTAATGGCTGTATTTCAACGTTAGAGTGAGAGTAGGTGACCTGAATTGAGCTCACAGCAGAAATGAACTATTTTGGCATCCATTAGCTCAAAATGATTAGATTACTTTCCCCCTGGTGCCTCATATTCACATAGGAAGTTTTGTACTTTTGCTTAACCACAAAATACTTTACCCTCTAGAAGGGGAAAAAGAGGTAATTCCATGGCTAATGAAAGAGACATTGTGTTAAGTGTAACTTAATGTTTCCTCTAGATTTACTATTTTAGAAAAGGCTAGAAGTGGAAAATATTAAGCGCTAGTGACTTACAATGACATCATTCTGTATTTAATTAAAATGTGTCCTTACTACTTCACTGAGACTTTCAGAACCATAGAACTTCACCTAATTTTGTTTCTTATCTTAAAAATTAAAGTTACTAAAATTTTCATATTTGATATTCATTTTCTGAAACATGATAAAAGATAAAAGTGAATACTTAGGCAAATTTAACTCAGATCTGTTTTACCTATAAAAATGTTCCCAGCTATTGTTCATAGAAGAAAAATTTCCACAATATTTACTGATTATTCATGTGTTTAACTGACATTGTTTGAGTGCCATATACCTTAAGTCTTAGGGACATGAAGACATATAATATACAGATTTTGTTTGAAGAAGAAAATTGTTATACAGTTAAATATATGGCATATAATGAGATAAGTAGTGATAAAGACATATACAAATGCTACAGAAACACCAAGGGGTGTCACCACAGGTTTTCTGGTGGTGAATTATTTTGTACTGAGATGTTAGAAGCTTAGTTGGCTCTGAGCATTTGGCCTCTTTAAGACGAGGTTGGACTTCTCCCAGTTTCTGCTGTCTATGCAAATGCTTGGAGCAGCAAACTGCAAGCATTATTAACACAGCATGTTTCCAACAAGAGGACTTTACCCTGTATAATAGCATCAACTCACTATTGATATTTAACATATAAATACTGACTCAGTGATCTATATGGACAAGCAGAAAATTGGACGAATAAAACCCCAAATCACTTCATAAAAGCTACTACGATTTAATTCTTTATACTATTGAATTATTTCAATGTTTTCCCTCACTAACTCATCTACTAAAGATGACCAACAGAATAAAATGGCATCATTTATCATGGTGGAATTTTTATAGTCTTTAAAGCTGTGGTCCCCAACCCCTGGGCCACTGATTGGTACCTGTCCTGTGGTTTGTTAGGAACTGGGCCTGTGAACCAGAAGGTGAGTAGAGGGTGAGCCAGTGAAGCTGGAAGGTCTGTTTGCATTAATATCTGCTCCCCATCATTTGCATTACCATCTGAACTCTGCCTCCTGTAGGGGCACTAGAATCTCATAGGGATGCAAAGTGTGCTGTAAACTGCACATGTGAGGGGTCTAGGTGGTACGCTCCCTGTGAGAGTCCAATGCCTGATGTCTGAGGTGGAGCGGAGACACTGATGCTAGTGCTGGAAAGGGGGTGCAAATCCAGATTATCACTAGCAGAGAGGGTTAACTGCACAGAGAACATAATAAATCAATATCAATTGCTTCTAGGCTCATGTCAAAACCATTCTCCACACCCTCCCCCCACTCCTGGTCCGTAGATAAATTATCTTCTATGAAACTGGCCCCTGGTGCCTAAAGGTTGGGGACCTCTGTTTTGAAGGATCTCTCAAACAATTACATTTTGATATAGTGAAAATTTGAAGATTTTAGAAAGACACTAGAGAAATGCTAGTTCTGGAACTCACTGCATTTAAGATTTGACACAGTCCTGGTGTCTGTACATCTATCACAAGGCCTGCTACCACAGGCAGATCTAGCCTACTTCTGCTCCAGCAGTCTCAGTTCAATGGAGCTACTACCACAATGTCCATATTTGTGAGAAAAATATAGTTTATATAAATTCCTTTTGGAAGCCCACATATGAGGCTTTATAATAACAGTGCAAAAATGCCTTCCTCTTAATTTCTAAAAACATACCACCAAGCATACTTGATCATTCTTTTAATTGACAAATTTTCAAATCCCTTGCCTTTCATATACTTTCTTTTGTGTATGTATGCATCTGTACATGGTGGACACAGGAACTGAGTTGGGAGACAGAGCATTGATCTGATTCAGCCTTCCAGAGAGTCCACAGATATAGAAGATTACAGAGCCAGTAGCACTAGACAATTATTGACCGTGACACTTTCACTTAAGAGAAGTAATTATAATAAGAGAGTATTAAGTTTTTTGACAGTAGACCTAAGACCTATAATGACCAGACATCTGCTCAACAAAGACTTAGACTTAGGCCATGTTTTCAAATGTTTAATATGGTTCTTGTTTAGTCTGTCACCTGGTAGCCATAGATTTTTTCACAGTGTTAGTATCGGAAGACACACATATGTGGATTTGTGCATATCCAGGAGTATGGATATGTGGGTGCCATCCAAAAAATAGGTAATTTCACTTACAGTTCTATAAGTTAAGTATTAGTGTTCTTTCTAGTAGTTTCAGGGAATCTCCTGTTCAGTCCATGTACTGATCAGTGCACAGAATTGCTGAGAATGGTGTGGTTACAGATTTGAGTGTTAAAGCGTCATGCTACAATTAGGGTTAAGTCAAATGACTATTGGAAGAGGAACTCTAACGTGAGAGCTCTCTAAAGCCTGCCCCTCAGGAAGTTATCATTTTCATTAGATTATTTGACCCTCTGATACTGGTGGGGATTTTTGTGAGTGTGTGCCTAGAACTATTGTAAGCAGAAGCCACAAATTCATGCAGGATCAGATAAATATGGGAAGGTCCAAGTGCCCTCATGAAATCTGAGGTCACAGTGAGGGCCTAGGAAAGAAATGGGAATCTAATAAAAAATGATCTTGTGTCTGCTAGGCTTAGAAAGGAGACTAGGGAGCTGGGTCCCAAGATTCTTCTGGGTACCTTCTTCTTTCTAAGGATTGGAAAAACAGGTGAGGGATTGGGGTGGAATGTCAAGATTAACAAGGTATTTGTATGAATTTTTTGTACATGCACATATACACACAGAGCTATAGACGTAATCTATTCTGTATTTAGTTATATATGATATAGACTATAACTATGTGTATGAATGTGTTAACATACATACACATGTCTCCTCTATTTATTCATCAGGAGAGCCTAGAAGCAGTGACAACAAAGATAATTGAGCATATCCCATAAATACCATTCTTCAGTTAAAAAAGGCAGAGTTCCTTCATCCTTGGAGAAGTGGTTGGAGTATAGCAGGAAAAATATACAATGAAAAGAAATGAGAAAAATGAAGGAAGGGAGGGAGTGAGGGAGAAAAGAAGGGAGGGAGTGAAGGAGGAAG
>CAUYQV010148853.1:0-25076 GCA_963574575.1 Galagoides demidoff
CCATGGCATCACAGCTCACAGCAACCTCCAACTCCTGGGCTCAAGCGAGTCTCCTGCCTCAGCCTCCCAAGTAGCTGGGACCACAGGCGCCCGCCACAACGCCCTGCCATTTTTTGGTTGCAGCCATCATTGTTGTTTGGCGGGCCTGGGCTGGGGATTTGAACCCGCCACCTTTGGTGTATGTGGCTGGTGCCTTAGCCGATTGAGCCACAGGTGCCCCGAGAATGGATTGAATTTCTAAGTGAGAATTATCTGTATAAAGGAAAGCCTTCCCCACCCCCCTACCTGGAACCTCCTTTGATAATGTAGAAGACACCAGCACACAAATCTTAATTCCTTTTTCCTTTTCTTAACATAGCTTTGAATCCCATTCTATCTAGATAGAGGACTGGAACCCTGGATCTATTCGGTGACAGGGATTTGAATGCTCTAAGCTAAAGTGCTATTTCACCCCTTACTCCCAAACCAACCCCCCTCCTATCCTTGTCAATTTCTGCTCCTCTTCCTCTTGAAATGTGATGGTTTTATCCCAACGTGAAGACACGGGACTAGGATATAGAGCAGGTTGGAACATACAGATCAAAGCTCTGCCTTTGTAGTGAGAAAGAGAAGAGCAGTCCCTGCCAGCTGGCCGGGTGCTCAGAGCTGGGCTGCAATGTTCTGTGGAGCCAACCAATCTCATGGATCACCAACAGTAGACAGGGGCTGACAAAAAGAAGACTCTTCTATAATCCTGTCTGAGTACAGACAAAAACAAGGTCACTGTGCAAAACACAAGAATCACCAAACGCCCCAGCCCCCCCTAACAGGAGTGATTGCCTGCTGTTTCTTTAATCAATCACAGCATTAGCTGAGCTGTACTACATAAAAATAAGATCTGCTGTCATAGCATTGATCCTGTATCCTGACAGCATGCAATCCAGAGCTCCTTGAGATTCTCCCAAATCACTTAACACACACCCAGATTCGATTACAAATCCCTTCTAACACCTTTTACTGAGGTGCCCATCACACAGTCTCCTCATGGTCCCAGTGCCACAGATCAGTAAGTCGGTTTTGTTCCCGTTGATCTTTGGCTACGGGGTATAGACAGTCGGTGGCCAGGGATTGGCCTATTTAGTGGCTTCAGCTCCTGGATCAGTTTCCAAGGTGCTGGGTTCAACCTAGGAAAGAAAAAGACAAGAAATTAAAGACTATAAGACCAGGGGGAAGAGAAAAGATTTTAGGACACACAGCTGACGTGTGGATGAATCTCCTGACCAGAGGTCCAACTCTGCCGTTGTCGCTCTGTGACCTTGAACGATTCATGCAGATTCCTCCTCGTTTGCAAAGTGGAAATATATTTAACCTGTAAAATAAGTTCTGAATGAATCAAGACTGGGAGCAATCACACACAGTGGCTGGCACCCAGAAAATACTTGCCACATGGGTGGGAGAAGCTGGCAGGCTGAGGAAAGGCTGGAGGTTCTGAGAAGTGAGGAGACGAACTGAGAGAAAGAGAAATCTGGTCATGTCAGGGAGAGAGAGAGAGAGAGAGAAGCTAAGAGCATCAGAGGAAAACAAAGCTGGAATAGGAATTTAGGAGGCCAGAAAAGACCAACTTCACCCCAGCTGGGAATTCCTGCCCTTAAAGGGCCTGACCACCTCTCCAAGGGAAGGGAGATGTGGGGAGGCACCAGGATCAGCAGGGGCAGCGGGATTGGGCAGAGAGTGCTGAGGGAGGGCGGGGGAGGGCAGGAGAGGGGTGCCTACCTCTAGGTATGGGCTCCAGAATTCCACCTTTGCGTGCTGGCTCAAGAGTGAGCCACAGACAGATAAGTATTCCCCTTACTTTCCTTTGTGAGTCAGAAGGAAGCTAACAAGGAGACTCCCTGGCATGTACCGTCTCAGCCTCACAGCAGCCCATGTGATACTCCTCCCAAGTCTCCATCTTGGGTCCTCTGAGCGGCGACCATGTCAGAAATGTGCAGGTCTCTCAGGAGAAAAAATGATAGTGCGAGTCACCTTGCAGAGACTTAAGGAGACTAAAGTTAACATTTTAATTTTCTTTTTTTTGAGACAGAGTCTCATTATGTCACCCTTGGTAAAAGTTCCATGGGGTCACAGCTCACAGCAACCTCCAACTCTTGGTCTCAAGTGATTCTCTTGCCTCAGACTCCCTAGTAGCTAGGACCACAGGCGACTGCCACAACACCCAGGTCTTTTTTAGAGACGGGAGTCTGGATCTTGCTCAGGCTGGTCTCGAGCTCATGAGCTCAGGCAATCCACCTGCCTTGGCCTCCCAAGTGCTGGGATTACAGGTGGCAGTGCTGTGCCCAGCCCAACACCTTAATTTTTTAATTAGTGGGTGGAAGTGAGAGTGTACCAGTTAGGAAAGCTAATTCTTCTAGAAGGAACTAGATCTAAAAGAACTGAAATAAAAGAGGAGAAAACAGAAAGGTACCCGGACAGTTTCTGTCCTTGTGGGCAGAATGAGCCTGGGCAGCAGCAAGGCTGCCTGTTGGTAATAATCCTGGCAGCACAGCCTCTAAGCGGCACGTTGGCAGCTGTGTCCTCTAACTGTGGGAGGCCTGTAGGCTCCCAAGTGGGGAAATGTATGTGCCAAAAGAAAAAGCAGGTCAAAACTGGGATATGGGGTGTCTGATAGAGTCAACTATTTTTGCTTTCATGGGTGAAAATGTCAACCAGTAACTTATTTTGTAAGCCCTTAGTGCAGTCTGGTGAATAAAGGGGGCTCAGTCTCCACTCCCCTCTGTCCTCACTTGGGGTTTTAGCAGGTTCTTGCTATAAGCTGGTGGCCTCAAATCTGGTTTTAATGGGCTTTTGGGTCCTGATGAGGAAGTGCCCTGGGTTCCCTGCTGCCTAGTGGCGCACAGTCCCCCACACTGCCCAGCTCTCAGCCTCTGACACACCCTGTCCTTGGGCCGTGTGTAGGGCTGGGCCGGCCTGGGCTAAAGAGGCTAATACCTTGCGAACTTGGGCCTCTGACTCGCCCACGACTGCCCTGGCCTTCGTGGCCCATGTCCTCCCCATCCCTATGCACACCCCCCACTCCGTGCCCTCTCTAGTGCCAGCACCTTTCTCCAGGATCTTTTTAACTCTCTGCACAGCTCTAGTCCAAGCATCTTTTGCCCAGGTTGTCCTCTCCCTGTTCCATTTTAAACATAATTTACAATCATGGCTTGGAAGTGTAAGGCAGATGAAAAGAAGGGAGATGGGAGATAAGGTGGCTGGAAGCGCCCAGGCGAGTCTGACCTGGGGGCCCTGTACCATAGCACCCAGAGCTTTACCTTATCACTAGAAGCCGGATCTGGGAGAGGCTGGGGGCTGAGGTCCCTTAGGGTCTTTGGATGGGGACTTCTGGAGTAGACCTTGGAGATATCTGGGAAATGATGTCCCCTGAGCACCGGCAGTCCTTTAATGTGCCCTGAGCTTGTGGCAAGAGCCATTGTGTGGGAATTTGCTGGGGGAATTTGACCGAGGAGATAAACTTCATTGATTCCTTTCTCCTTTCCTCATCACTCAGCATCTCCAGGAGGCTGAAACCAGGGAGGGGTGGAGACCAGGGGACAGCTGTGTGTTGTACAGAAGCTCATTCTGAGCACAGCCATTATCTTCAAAACCCTCTTCTTTGAATCCTCAAAGAATGTGGGAAGATGGAACTGGGAAAGGTCAATTCAGATGGCTGAGATGGGACTAAAACATCCTAGAGAGGCCAAACTGTGGCAATGATGGGATGGATCATGAATGCCCGGGAGTGCCGTCCTCCCCGACTAGGCCTGTGTGTTTCTCTTTATTCCCTGGTGACCGGATATGAATTTTCTGTCCCCTTCAGATGATAACATAGTAGCTGCTGCTCCTACAGGAACAGTAGTTCTCTGTGCAGAGGTCTGGGCTCAAGGTTAACTTTGAGTCTGTCTCTTACAGATGCAAAATCTGTTGTAAGCTTTGGCTGTTATGGCCTTCAGCACTCCTAAGGGCCATGGTGGGAGGGCGTACCTTTCTTTTTCAGGATCCAAAATGAAAGTTAGTGAAGAACATCACCAGGAAATCATTGCGATACGTTTTTTTTTTTTGAGACGAAGCCTCAAGCTGTCCCCCTGGGTAGAGTGCCATGGCATCACAGCTCATAGCAACCTCCAACTCCTGGGCTCAAGCAAGTCTTCTGCCTCTGCCTCCCAAGTAGCTGGGACCACAGGCACCCACCACAACGCCCGGCCATTTTTTGGTTGCAGCCATCATTGTTGTTTGGCGGGCCCAGGCTGGGGATTTGAACCCGCCACCTTAGGTGTATGTGGCTGGCGCCTTAGCCGATTGAGCCACAGGTGCCGAGCCAGCGATAAGTTTTAGTGTATAGATTATGTAGCTTGTTTGCTAATGTAGTAACTTACGGTGTGATCTGTTGCCCTGGGAGCAGAACTAGAAACAAAAGCTCCAAGTTGGGAAAACTAAATACAAACTGGCAAAACGCCCTCCTCACATTTTATTACTACCCCCCCAGCCACAGCCCTGCGTTCCTCCTCTTCTAGTTTAGCAGTGTCAACTGCTTAAGGAAACGTCTAATGGAAAGGAGACAGCAGGCCTCTGGCTTGGTGCCATGCTCGTTGAATGAACAAATGCTGCCACCTAAGGTTTGGGCTTTGTTTCTTATGTTAAATAGATTTCTTAAACATTTTGGATTGCTATGAGGGTACATATGGTTAGGTTGCATTGTAAGGTATAAGTCTGAGTTGCCGTCAAGTTCTTCATCCAGGCAGTGTGCCACAGACCCCTGCCTTCTACCTGTTAGGTGGGAACTTACCAAATCCTTTCCTCTTCCCCCCAACCTCTTCTTAAATTTAATTGTGTTTTTCTCTTGTGTGGGCCTGTAGTTGTTGATGTACTAGTTTCTTTTTTTTTCTTTTTTTTGAGATGGAGCCTCAAGCTATCCCCCTGGGCAGAGTGCCATGGCATCACAGCTCATAGCAACCTCCAACTCCTGGGCTCAAGCGAGTCTCCTGCCTCAGCCTCCCAAGTAGCTGGGACCACAACGCCCAGCCATCTTTTGGTTGCAGCCATCATTGTTTGGCGGGCCCGGGCTGGGATTCAAACACGCCACCTTAGGTGTATGTGGCTGGTGCCTTAGCCGATTGAGCCACAGGCGCCGAGCCGATGTACTAGTTTCAACACAGTATTAAGTACAAGGGGTGCTTTCTTTGACATTCCTCAGAGACTTATTACTTAGGATAATGTTCTCCAAATCTATCCAGGTAAATACAAAAGATGCAAAGTTTCCATCTTTTTTTTTTTTAATGGCTGAATTGTGTTCCATGGCATACATATATCACGGTTTATTAATCCATTCATGTGTTGATGGACACTGGATGTTTCCACATCTTTGTGATTATGAATTGAGTTGCTTGTGATAGGGGCTACTCTCACTGGGGTTAGGTGATAACTCAAAGTGGTTTTGATTTGCGTTTCTCTGATGGTTAGGGATGGTGAACATTTTTTTCCTGTGTTTGTTGGCCATTCATCTGTCTTCTTGGGAAAACATTCTGTTCCTGTCTCTTGCCCAGTGACTAATGGGGTTGTTTGCTCTTTTCTTGTTGATTTGCTTGAGTTCTTTGTAGATTCTAGTTATCAGTCCTTTGTCAGATTTGTAACATGAGAATGTCTTCTCCCATTCTGAAGGTTGTCTTTTTCTCCACAGAGCACTTTCCAAGGAAGAAGGTTGTCTATTTGCTTTGTTGATTGTGTCCTTAGCTGTCCAGGGGCTTTTAAACTTGATCAGGTCCAATTTATTTATTTTTGTTTTTGCTACATTGCCAATGGTGTCTTCTTTTTAAATTCTTTAGGCCAATGTCAGAAAGAGTTTTCTCCACCCTTTCCCCCTAGCTTTGTCAGAATTGTGACCTCCTCTCCATCCATGCCTACCAGGTGTCTGAACTCTCAGCATCTAGCAGATGCTGGCAGGGGTGCAGAGAGAGGGGAACACTTATGCACTATTGGTGGAATTCCAATCCAATACAGCCCTTTGGAAAGAAGTGTGGGGAATCCTCAAAGAGCTAAAAGTAGACTTTCCGTTTGATCCTACAATCCCTTTATTAGAAAGGATTTTACTAGACTTTCCATTTGATCCTGCAATCCCTTTCCTTTGCCCAGAAGGAAAAAAAAATTATTTCATCATAGGATATTTGCACTTCAATGTTTATAGCAATGTCTTACATATAGTGGATACTCAGTAAGAATGAATTAAGTGAATTGAACTAGATGTCCAGCAGAATAAGTGCCACAGAGTTTAGTGTCTCCAGTGCTAAAATTCTTCATGCAGAAAAAAATCAGATGCGATGCCATTTTCAATCATTACTCAACTCTTGGCAGGAATCCGAAGAGAAATAGAAATGCCTTGGTATATTTGTGAGCAAAGTCTATGCTGGGAGCTATTGTAGCAAGTGTCAATTTTCATCTTAAAAGTTGATGTCCTTGTCCTGGAGAAAATAAATTACATTGACATTTTAACACCAAAGACAAAGGCTTTTTTGTTTCAAAAGGTCCTTGTTTTCCAGGTTGCTGAAGGAAAACATAATTGAAAGTGTAAGTTCATCCTGGATATATTGACATGATTTGACACTAGACCTTTTTGGTTTTAAGTATAAGGCATTTTTATCTTCATTATTAGAAGTACATGTGTTGCAGGTGTTTCTCAGTTATTATTTGTAGAAATGTCTCTGCATTGTCTTTTTAAGACAGTGAGAAAGACTTCTGAAACGTCTGGCTCAGAAGGAAAGGGAACACATTATAGTTATCCTTCTTTCAACTGGGCCTCGTTACTTTCTCTGTAAAATGAATGAGTTGGTCACTCATTCTTTAACATTTCTTCTCATTCTAATTTGCACAATTCTCTACTTTGCCAGCTGACATGAAGAGCAATTGGTCAGCTAGTATAAAATTATGAATCTGTCTTAGTTTTTGTATTCTTAAAGGTAATTATGTAAGTGTTGGAGGGTAAAAATAATATTTTCCTCAACCTTCATGAATTCTCAGTTGGAAGAGACCCTTGTAACAAAAGACAGGTCAATAAGAGAAAAATAAACAGAAGTTTATGAACATGTGCCTTTCTTATGTACACAGGAGATACCCAGGGACTGCGTCATCCTCAAAGAGTTAGCTTTGAATTCCACCTTATATAGCATCTTCAATAAAGAATCGTACCTTTATAGAGACATGACAAGACAAAGGAAAGGATTTTAAGTTTCTAGGGGTGGCAACAGGTGAGAAGGTGAACAAGTGGAGTTAAAGGCTAAGTCATGGCTCGGTGCCTGTGCCTCAATCGGCTAAGGTGCCAGCCACGTACACCTAAAGGTGGTGGGTTCGACTACCCAGCCCGGGCCTGCCAAACAACAATGATGGCTGCAACCAAAAAATGCCGGGCGTTGTGGCAGGCGCCTATGGTCCCAGCTACTTGGGAGGCTGAGGCAGGAGACTCACTTGAGCCCAGGAGTTGGAGGTTGCTATGAGCTGTGATGCCATGGCACTCTACCCAGGAGGATAGCTTGAGGCCCCTTCTCAAATAAATAAATAAATAAATAAATAAAAAGGCTAAGTCATAAAGCCTGTTAGTATAGATTTTCCTGGTGCCATCTTCAGGTCAGCAAGTCTAAAGTTGTCCACCGTGGTTAACCTTTGTTTTCCCTGGTAGAAAGGGGGTGGACATGGATCCCTTTTGTCTTTGTAAATTTATGCCCTGCTTTTAGGCAAACAGAAGGAAGGCAAAGAGTTTTCCTACAAAGGCTTCTTAATTGTCTTCAGCTCAATAATTCTTCGGCCAAAGGGGTGGGAATTCTTGTCTCTCACAGAAGGAAGGGCTTTTGCCTCCCCTGAGTCTGTCAGGTTGTTTGCATGTCTAGGGAAGTCTTTGCGTCTGAAATGGAAACTCTTGAAAATGGCAGGAGCGTGAAGTCGGACCTCTGTAAACCAGGCATTGCTTAGAATGAGTCACAGACTATCTGAAAAAATATAAGAAGTTCTGATTAATTCTTTTCTTCTTAAAGAAATTTTATTGAGTTATAATTTACATATAGCAAAATATATCCATGTTAAGTATAGCGGATCCATTTTGACAAATGTTTATTCTCATCAAGATACAGAATATTTCTATATCTCTCTCACTCCAGAATGTTCCTTCATGTTTTTTTTATAGTCAAATCTCATTAGATTGACTACAATTAGATTGACTTCTATAGATACAGCTTCCTTTAGCATACTATTTGCTGATTTTCCCAAGGATACAAAGCAAAGTCCCTGCAGCTGTGGGCTTTTATACCTGGGCTGGGGGCATGAGCAATTCTTTAGTTGGTTCAGGCCCCTGTTTAGCCAACTTGGTCTATTACTGGAGGAGATAAGACTCTGTTTAGTTCCTTGGAGGATGTCCCAAATGGGGGCTTCTTGCTTCCCTCAGACTCCCAACCCCGTCCCATAGGTCTTTTTAAGGCCTCCACTGCCCATGACTCTAATCCTTCCCTTGGAAGAGAGCACTTCCAACAGGACGAGGCAGTTCCTGCTTGACCTTGAGGCAGCTAACATCAGTGGAGTCTTCTTCTGTTCAGGTTTTTTCTGCTGCAGTAGAGGGAGTCAGCCCTGGAGCTCTGCGTGGATAATAGTGAGGACAGAACAACTGGTATTTCAGATGCCTTTGTTTTCCTCTAGACAGTAGTAGTCTGTTTTAGGAAAAACACTTAGCATACCAAAACTTTTTACTTGTTCTTCTAAAGAACTGCAAGAAATGTATACTCAGTGGGAAAAATAATGGTACACTAAGATGGCAAAGTTGTTGTCAAAGGTGCAGGGGGGGGTTTGGTCTAGGTTGGTTGCTCATCGCACCAAGAGCCAATAATTGAGACAATGAGGATTGCCAAGGAAGAAAGGAATCTTTAATATGACAGACAGACACCTCATCAGGAGAACACACACAGAAAGCTGCCTCAAATCTGTCTCTCCAACTGTGGAGATCAAGGGCTTGTAAAAGAAAAGCCACATGCCTGGGGACAGATGAATCTTGGTGTCAGGAAGTCTGTCCAGGGGCCTTCAGAGGCTCAGTACCTGTGTCTTGCAGAAAATTTACCACTTCTGGGAAAGAACTCGAGGTCAAGCAGTTAGTTAAGGGGAGAAGATTATGAAAAGCACATATGGGGCAGCTACTGAAATTTGTTCATAGGGCTGGTTATAAAATTACATACAAAATTATAGATTAATAACCTACAGGGCAATAAAACCATAACTTTTGAGGTTACTTTTTCTATTAGATAGAATTCATGTGCATGTCTGAGGATAACTATTTCAAATTATATTATATACAGAGAAACAGGCCAGTGGGATGTGTATAGATACACACTCACACTATATATAGTGTATGTGTATGTATATATGTGTGTGTGTGTATGTATATATGTATATGTAGAGAGAGAGAGATTGATTTATTATAAGGAATAGGCTTATGATTATGAAGGCTGAGAAACTGTGACCCAGGATAGCCAAAGGTATAAGTCCAATCTGAGTCTGAGTTTGTAAGAAGACCAAGGTCTCAGCTCAAAGGCAGGTGGAGAAAGAAGTTTTTTTTTTTTCTACTCTAATCAGGCCTTCAGTGACTGGATGAAGTTCACTCACATTGGGGAGGGTGGTCTGCTTTATTCAGTCTATGGATTCAAATATTAATTTCTTTTCTTTTTTTTTTTTTTTAGACGGAGCCTCAAGCTATCCCCCTGGGTAGAGTGCCATGGCATCACAGCTCATAGCAACCTCCAACTCCTAGGCTCAAGCGAGTCTCCTGCCTCAGCCTCCCAAGTAGCTGGGACCACAGGCGCCCGCCACAACGCCGGGCCATTGGCCATTTTTTGGTTGCAGCCATCGTTGTTGTTTGGCGGGCCCAGGCTGGGGATTCGAACCTGTCACCTTAGGTGTACGTGGCTGGTGCCTTAGCCGATTGAGCCACAGGCGCCGAGGCTCAAATATTAATTTCATCCAGAAACATCATCACAGACACAGCCAGAAATAATGTTTAATCAAATATCTGGGCACCCCATGGCCCAACCAAGTTAACACATAAAATTAACCATCACAGCAACTTATCAATTGTTTGCAAATGAACATTTACTCTTAGAGTCTAAGTCCCAATCAGCAGTAAATCAACCAATAGTTTCTTTTCCCTAGGGCATTAACTGGCCCCTAGTTGAACTCTTTAGCTCTTGAGGAGACTCTGAGAGGACATTTGGTCATCTTTTTGCCTGAATTCCAAGTTTTGGATAATTTTTCTAAACATCGTTGACCATAATTTTGCAAAATAATAACCAAAACTACTTAGACCAAAGGCACAGGTGCTGAGATAGATCAGGAACTCCTCTTGGGGGCTGCTGTCTCCCTCAAGTATGGAAATAAAGGAAAATCTTGAATTTCCTCAGGAGATGTGCTAGACACCATGAGGTGTGCTGGTACCCTATGGAAATAATAGGTAGCATCTTAACATATGTTTTGTGAGCTAAAAAATAAAACCCTAAGGCAGTGGTTCTCAACCTTCCTTAAGGGCCGAGTCCCTTTAATACAGTTAGTTCCTCATGCTGTGGTGACCCCCAACCATAAATTTATTTTCATTGCTACATCATAACTGTAATTTTGCTACTGTTATGAATCGTAATATAAATATCTGATATGCAGGATGTATTTAGGCAACCCCTGTGAAAGGGATCATTCGACTCCCAAAGAGGTCGCAACCCACAGGTTGAGAACCACTGTTCTAAGGCCTCTTGGGATCCCAGCAACACCTTAAAACTGAGTTTTTAGTAATGATGAGATGGAAGAGATAAAGCACAATTCCATGCTAATGATTTCCTTCATAAATATTCATGATTCCTCCCATAGCTTGATCCCCTTGCTCAGTATAAAATCCTGTTCCCTTCATCTCTTCCTTGAAGCACTTGTGCCTGGCTTGTCTGCTGCTCTACTTCCCAACCTATTGGAATGGCTACACAAATAAAGAGAAATAAAGCTCTACTTTTTTCCAAAGTATAAACTTTATTAATTTTTTGTTTAGTTAACATTCTTGAGATGTCTTTCATAAACCCCCACTGATGGAAAATGCAGATAAGGAAGACTGAAGAATTGAGCTCTGATTGCCATTCTTTGTTCTAACATTCCTTTCTGCTAATCCAAGAATCTCTGAATTCACCTCTGTCCCCGCTCAAGATATCTCACCTTTTGGGGCCAGTCCAAAGTATAACCTCCATGTATTTCTTTTTTTTTTTTTTTTTGAGACAGAGTCTCACTATATTGCCCTTGGTAGAGTACTATGGCATCACAGCTCACAACAACCTCAAATTCTTGGGCTTCAGCAATTCTCTTGCCTCAGCATCCCAAGTAGCTGGGATTACAGGCACCCGTCACAAGGCCTGGCTATTTTTTGGTTGCAGTTGTCATTGTTGTTTAGCAGGCCCGGGCCAAGCTCGAACCCACCAGCTTCGGTATATGTGACTGGTACCCTACTCACTGAGCTATGGGTACCACGTCAACCTCCGTGTATTTTGACCGCTTGAAATGAACTCCTGTCTTTAACAACCCTGGCTTGTGAGCCATTGGGTAGTTCAGGTCTTAATTGTAAGCTGCTCATTCTTCTTGCTATAGCATTACCATGTCATTAAAATGCCTCTTTCTCCCACTGCAGGTCTTGGCTGTGGTATCTGGCTTTGCTGTATTGGGTGAGCAGACCCCAGTTTGGTTCATTAATGTTACTGGACAAAGAGGGTCTGGCCGCCTGTCACTGTCAGTTAATATACAGAGACAGGGATAGGTCCACCTAACTTTATTTGCCAAAAGGCTGGGATTCTGGAGAACAGTGACAGTAGCCTCTCCAAGACTGTTCTGTTCTTCCATTTCCAAAATTACAGTTTTATACATTTGAGTTCAAAGTGAAACCATGGTAACCCTTATCTTCAATAATAATCAGCAGAACCCATGTTATAATAAACAAAAATTAATATAACTCATGCTCCAAAATAACATTTCTTTATTTTTTTGTTTTTATTAAATCATAACTTTGTACACTGATGCATTTATGGAGTTCAGGGTACTGATTTGATACACAATGTGAAGTGCTTATATTAAACTAAATGATACATCCATCATAATTATACTCTTTTTTTTAATAGTTTTGAGGCTCGGTACCTGTGGCTCAAGTGGCTAAGGCGCCAGCCACATACACCTAAGGTGGCGGATTCGAATCCAGCCCGGGCTGCCGAACAACAATGACAGCTACAACCAAAAAATAGCTGGGTGTTGTGGCGGGAGCCTGTGGTCACAGCTACTTGGGAGGCTGAGGCAGGAGACTCACTTGAGCCCAGGAGTTGGAGGTTGCTGTGAGCTTTGATGCCACCGGCACTCTACCCAGGGGGACAGCTTGAGGCTCTGTCTCAAAAAAAAAAAAAGTTTTGAAATATACCATTGTATCATGCACATTAGGTGAGGTCCCCCCAAATACCCTCCTTTCTCCCATATCCCCCCTCCCCTCCCCTCTCTCTCCTCTTTCCTTCTACTTTCTGGACTATAGTTATGTTTTACCATTCATATGAATTAATAGGGGATTATATATTGATTTCAGAGTAGTATTGACTATATTGGATACTTTTTTTCCCATTCTTGAGATATTTTACTAAGAAGAATACGTTCCATCTCCATCCAGGTAAACATAAAAGATGTGAAGTCTCCATCTTTTTTATGGCTGCATAGTGTTCCATGGTGTACATATACCACAATTTATTAATCTATTCATGGGTCATTGGGCACTTGGGCTGTTTTCATGTCTTGACAATTATGAATTGGGCTGCAATAAACATTCTCGTGCACATGTCTTTGTTGTAGAATAATTTTTTATCATCTGAGCATATTATATACCTAGTAGAGGAATTACAGGATTGAATAGTGGGTCTACTTTTAGTTCCTTGAGTATTCTCCAAACTTCTTTCCAAAAAGGTCGTATTAGCTTGTATTCCCACCAGCAGTGTAGAAGTGTTCCCTTCTCTCCACATCCAAGCCAACATCTGTAGTTTTGGGATTTTGTGACCTGGGCTAATCTTACTGGAGTTAGATGATATCTCAAAGTGGTTTTGATTTGCATTTCTCTGATGATTAAGGATGATGAGCATTTTTTCATGTGTTTGTAGGCCATGCACCTGTCTTCATCAGAGAAGTTTCTGTTCAAGTCTTTTGCCCACATAGAAATGGGGTTATTTATTCTTTTCTTATTGATTAGTTTGAGTTCTCTGTAGATTCTAGTTATCAGACCTTTGTTGAAAGCATAGCCTGCAAAAATCTCCCATTCTGAAGGTTGTCTGTTTGCTTTATTTACTGTGCTCTTGGCTGTGCAAAAGCTTTTTAGTTTGATCAGATCCAGTAATGTATTTTTGGTGTTGCTTCTATTGCCCAGGGGTCCTCCTCATAAAATATTCTCCCAGGCCGATTTCTTCAACTGTTTTCCCTATACTCTCTTATAGTGTTTTTATAGTTTCATGTCTTAAGTTTAAATCTTTTATCCAGTGAGAATCAATTTTTGTTAATGGTGAAAGGTTCGGGTCCAGTTTCAGTCTTCTACAGGTCAGCAGCCAGTTCACCCAGCATGATTTATTAAATAAGGATCTTCCCCCCACTGAAAAGTTTTGATAGGTTTCTCAAAGATCAAATGACAATAGCTGGGTTCATCTCTTAGTTCTCTATTCTGTTCCTTAAATCTATCTCTCTGTTTTTGTGCTAGTACCATGCTATTTTGATCACTATAGATTTATAAGCCTGAAGTCTGGTAATGTGATACCTCCTGATTTGTTTTTATTTGAGTAATGTATTTGCTATTCAAGGTTTTTTCCTGATTCTATATGAAACAAAGCACTATTTTTCCAAGTTCTTTAAAATATGACAATGGTGCTTTAATAGGCATTGCATTAAATCTGTAGATTGCTTTGGGCAGTATGGACATTTTAACAATGTTGATTCTTCCCAGCCACAATCATGGTATGTTTTTCCATTTATTAACATCTTCGGCTATTTCTTTTCTCAGAGTTTCATAATTCTCTTTATAGAGATCTTTCACATTCTTTGTTAGGTAAATTCCCAGATTTTTCATCTTCTTTGGGACTACTGTAAAAGGAATAGAGTCCTTGACTATATTTTCAGCTTGACTATTGTTGGCATATATAAAAGTTACTGATTTGTAAATATTGATTTTGTATCCTGAGACACTGCTGTATTTCTTGATCTTTTCTAAGAGTTTTGTAGTTGAGTCCTTGGGATTTTCCAGGTATAGGATCATATCATCAGTGAAGAGTAAGAGTAAAAGTTTGATCTCCTCTGATCCTATTTGGATATACTTGATCACCTTCTCTTGCCTGATTGTCATGGCTAAGACTTTTATTACTATGTTGAATAGCAGTGGAGACAGTGGGCATTCTTGCCTCATTCCTGATCTGAGAGGAAATGTTTTCAATTTTACCACATTTAATATGATATTGGCTGTGGGTTCGCTGTAGATGTCCTCTATAAGTTTAAGAAATGTCCCTTCTGTGCCTATTTTCTTAAGTGTCCTGATCATGAAAGGATGCTGGACATTATCAAAAGCTTTTTTTGCATCAACTGAGAGAATCATATGGTCTTTGTTTTTTATTTTATTGATGTTTTGTATTATATTTATAGATTTGCTTATGTTGAACCAACCCTGTAACCCTGGAATGAAAACAACTTGATCATGGTATATAATTTTTTTTTTTTTTTTTTTGAGACAGAGCCTCAAGCTGTTGCCCTGGATAGAGTGCCGTGGCATCACAGCTCATGGCAACCTCCAACTCATGGGCTCAAGCGATTCTCCTGCCTCCACCTCCCAAGTAGCTGGGACTACAGGTGCCTGCCACAACGCCTGGCTATTTTTTTTTGTTGTAGCCATCTTTGTTTGGTGGGCCTGGTCTGAATTCAAACCTGCCAGCTCAGGTGTATGTGCTTGGTGCCTTAGCTGCTTGAGCCACAGGCGCCAAGCCGGTATGTAATTTTTTTGATGTGTGGTTGAATTCTGTTTGCTAAGATCTTATTGAATATCTTTGCGTCAATATTCATTAATGATATTGGTCTATAATTTTCTTTCTTTGTTGGATCCTTTCCCAGTTTGGGGATCAGGGTGATATTTGCTTCATAGAATGTGTTGGGAAGTATTCCTTCTTCTTCTATGCTTTGGAAAATGCTGTATAATACAGGTACTAGTTCCTCTTGAAAGGTTTGCTAGAATTCAGATGTAAAGCCATCTGATCCCGGACTTGTCTTTTTTGGGAGACCTCATATTGTTGATGCCATTTCAGTGATTGACATAGGTCTAGTCAAGATTTCTAATTCTTTCTGGTTGAGTCTAGGAAGGTAGCGTGCTTCCAGGTATTGGTCCATTTCCTATAGATTTTCATATTTCTGGGAATAGAGTTTTTATAGTAATCATTGAGGATTTTTTGAATTTTGGAGGTGTCTGTTGTTATTTCTCCTTTATTGTTTCTGATAGACAATATTAGATATTTTACTTTTCTGTTTCTGGTTAGGTTGGCCAAAGGTTTGTCAATTTTATTAATCTTTTCAAAAAACCAACTTTTCGTTTTGTTGATCTTCTGAATGATTCTTTTGTTTTCAATTTCATTTAATTCTGCCCTAATTTTAGTTACTTCTTTTCTTCTACTGGGTTTGGAGTTGGAAGGTTCTTCCTTTTCCATTTGATTGAGATGACCCATTATGTTGTTGGCTTCCTCTCTTCCTGTTTTCTTGATGAAGGCTTCCAATGCTATAAATTTCCCTCTCAGAACTGCCTTTGCAGTATACCACAGGTTTTGATAATTTCATTATCATTTTGTTCCAAAAATTTGGTAATTTGCTTCTGAATCTTGTCTTTGACACAGCTATCATTCAGCCTATGATTATTTAGTTTCCATGACTTTGTTTGAGTATGAAAATTTCTGTTGCTGTTGATTTCAACTTTTATTCCATGGTGGCCCAAGAAGATACAAGGAATAATTTGTATTCTTTTAAATTTGGTGAGGTTAGACTTGTGTTCTAGGATATGATCAATTTTGGAGGATGATCTGTGGGCTGATGAGAAGAATGTATATTCAGTTTTATTAGGATAAAATGTTCTGTAGAGGTCTGTTAAATCCATTTATTCTAGGGTTAGGTTTAAGTCTAATATTTCTTTGTTAAAAAAAATAATATTTCTTTGTTTAGTTTCTTCTTGAAGGCTCTATCCAAAATAGTCAAGTGGGTGTTAAAATCTCCAACTATTATAGTTCTGGAAGATGTCAAGTTGTCCATACCATTAGGGTTTGCTTTATAAATTGAGGAGCATTCTGGTAGGGTGAATAAATGTTAATTATTGAAACCTCTTCATGCTGGGTGTTTCCCTTGACAAATATGTAGTGACCATCCTTATCTTTCTTTATCTTTGTTGGTTTAAAGCCAATTGTATCTGCAACTAAAATTGCAACCCCTGCTTTTTTCTGGTTTCCACTTGCCTGTATTGTAGATGTCTGTCTCTATAACCTGAGTCTATTTTTATCCTTTAAGGTATGATGAGATTCTTGTATACAACAGATATCTATCCTGAGTTTATGTATCTTGTCAGCTAGCCTGTGCCTCTTCAGAGGCCAATTTAAACATTCACATTAATTGAGAGAATTGATAAGCCTGGTTGTATATTGGGTGTCATGATTTTCGGATGTCCAGTGGACATTTTTAATCCTTTCACCACTGTGGAAGTTGGGTTTTGTTCAAAAATTTCTGGGTGAGTCTACTTTGGAGGTAGAGCATTGTGCTGGTCATTGTGAAGGATGGGTCTAAGAATATCCTGGAGAGCTAGTTTAGTTATGGCAAATTTCTTCAACATGTCTATGTCATTAAAGTATTTGATTTCTCCATCACAAATTAAACTCAGTTTAGCTGGATTCAGGATCCTGGGCTGGAAGTTGTTTTGTTTTAGGAGACAGAAGGTCGATGACCATCCTCTTTTGGCTTGAAACATTTCAGCTGAGAGATCTGCAGTCATTCTGATATTTCTCCCTTTGTAGGTGATGCTTTTCTTACATCTGGCTGCTTGTAGAATTTTCTCCTTTGTCTTGACTTTGGCAAAGTTAATCTCAATGTGTCTAGGAGATGCTTTATTTGGATTGAGTCTTGCTGGGGTTCTGAAAATGTCTACTATCTGAAGTTCTGTATCTTCTTGCAATGCTTGGGAAATTCTCCATAATCTCTTGGAGTAGAGAATCTGTACCTTTAGGACCATCTTCTTCTCCCTAGGGAATTCCTATAAGATGAATGTTTGATCTTTTGAAGTGATTACACAACTCTCTCAGGGAATGATCAGTTTTTGCTCTCTATTTGTCTGCCTCTTTGAGTGTTTGGGAACATTTGAAAGCTTTGTCTTCAATTTCAGAGATCCTTTCTTCTGCCTGATCAACTCTATTACTGAGGGATTCTATTGTATTTTGGACCTCAACTAACTTTTTCATTTCCTTGAGCTCTGCTGTCTCTTTTCTTATTATGTCCATATCTTTGGTGACTTTGTCTTTGAATTCATTAATTTTTTTTTTTTTTTTTTTTTTTTTTTTGCAGTTTTTTGCTGGGGACTGGGTTTGAACCTGCCACCTCTGGCGTATGGGGCTGGCACCCTACTCCTTTGAGCCACAGGCGCCCCTGCTGCAATTCATTAATTTTTTGAGACAACTTTAGAACTACTCTTTGGATTTAAATTTCTAACTTTTCTTCCATTCTATTCATCTTATTTGCAATCCATATTCTGAATTCTATTTCTGACATTTCAGCCTTTTGTCTATGCACGGCATCTTCAGTTGTATCTCCTTTGTCATTCCTTGGGTTGATCTACTCTGGTTATTCATGTTGCCAGAGTTCTTCCTTTGGTTCTGCACCACGTTTAATTTCCACCATGTGGTTATTAGAACTGGTAGGGTGAGATTGAATTGGGGTTCTCAGGTAGTAGAGATAATCAGCTCCTTATGAAAGCACTAGGCTTTGTAATTGTGGCTTATCTCCTAGAACCTTACAAAGGGCCCTTTTAGAGTTTTGGCCAGAGACTCTGAGAACCTACTTGGGGAGATAGTGCAAGTTAGCTCTGTTTTGATATCAGCCAACCTCTACCCTATCCTAAGAAGCCATGGTATTAGGTTTAAAGAGATATAGATACAGATACAGCTGTGGCACCCAGCCCCTACCCTTCAGTTCTTTCTGCTACAGAACTTTGAATGTCAATCTTAGAGTGTCCCCAGGTGGATAGTGCCAGACATGAGTTCTAATTAAATTGTCTTAGGCAATGCAAAACTTGCTCAACAGAGAGGGATCCAATGGTCTCCAACAGCACACTTGGAGCCAGGGATCCATGCCTGCACTGGCCAGACTCAGTCCACACTGTTTTCCGCTTTTCTGCTCACAGGCCCAGTTGGAGTCAGGGACCATGCCCCCACCTGCCAGTCTCAGTCCACACCTGGCAAGCCTCTGTTCACTGGCTCTGTTGGAGTCAGGGCACTATGCCCACCCACAAGTCTCAGTTCACACCTGGCAAGCCTCTGCTCACAGGCCCAGCTGGAGTCAGGGGACTACACCTGCAGGTCTCAGTCCACTCATGGAGGCTTGCCGGCTCTGTTGGAGTCAGGGGACCATGCCGGGCAAGCCTCTGCTCTGAGCCACAGGTCTCAGTCCACACCTAGCATGCCTCTGCTCACAGGCCCAGCTGGGGTGGGGACCAGCCCTGCCCACTGAACTCAGTTCACATGGGCAATCACTCTCCCACTGTGGGCACAGTCAGACCCAGGGGTTTTGCACTCCCTCCCACCAGACACAGCCCTAATTGAGGGTTAACACAACCACTGGCTGTGCAAAGTCATAACCAGGGAACTGCTTCTCCTCCTGCTGAGTGTCCCTTTCTTCCCACACCCTCTTTTTCCCCCACTAGTCACAGATTCCATCCTGATGGTTGGTGTCTAGATCTCTCAGGAAATGATCAAACACCCTGCACTCTGCCAGGGACAGAACTTCAGACCACCATGCAAAGGGGGAAGGGTGGGGTGGGAGTTTGGAATTGTGGGGGAAAATATCTGTTCAATTTTATGCCTGGCGGGGTGGTGTCTGGGTTCATAAGTGGGACCTCCCTGGAGAAACAGAACTGATGTTTAGCAGCTCTCTCCAGTGAGGTAAAATGAGAGGTCTTTGGTTCCCTGCTCATTTGCAGATTGCCCATGGCAGGTCTCCCGCTTGGAGGAGGGGTCTCCCATTCTCTAGTGATAGGCTTTGTACCTGTAATTTGTTTTCTTGAATGCTCTTCCTTGGAGTTGTAGCTTGCTGAACTTCTTTCTTGGCTCAGCTCCCCACCATTGGCTTCATAGAGTCCAATTCTGTCCAGTTTTTCTCCCTTTGGTCAGGATCCTCTGCCAAGGGTTGCTATCAGTCGGCCATCTTCCCAGAATTCCTCCAAAATAACATTTCAATTCAAAAGTTAATCTCCTGGGGCAGTGCCTGTGGCTCAAAGGAGTGGAGCACTGGCCCCATATGCCAGAAGTGGTGGGTTCAAAAAAAACCCAGCCCTGGCCAAAAACTTCAAAAAAAAAAAAAGTTAATCTCCTGAATCAATCCACCTAAGCTACTCAAGATGGGTATCTTTAGGGTAGGAGCTAAATTTATAAAACAGTAAGAATGGGAGACAGGGGGTGAGGGTCAGGCAGGACCTAAACCAAGTACACCAGCTGTGTCTTGTCTGCCTAGCCTGACAGACTCCATCTTATTTTCACTATATGTGTAACAGTGGCTCTCATGCAGCCTGTTGGCTGTTTAATGGTACTATTGCCATACACGTTCTCTCTGTTCCCATATTTCTCAATAACCTGGAAAGAGAAGAATTGGCAGTCTCAGTATAATCTGCCAAACTATGACAGTATTCCAATGAATGAGTTATTTTTCCAGTTCCCTTTTTGATGTCTTTCTGGAATGGAAAGGATCATTGCTCAGGAATGTTTGGCTTTCCTGAAATTGGGATTCTCAGAGTAAAAAGATTGATTGATTTTACATTGGCAAAATTATGCTTTTTGACCCATTAGTAATTTTACTTAAAGAAATATCCATGAGAGGTCTAGGGGTAGAGTCTGGGTGAGGGTCCACAAGAAGGAGAGGAGGGCTGTCCAAGGATAAGGAAAGGCTTTATTAGAAAACAACAGAGTGGAGTCTGACGGGGAGTCAGCTCACTCTCACACAGTGCCAAGGGGCTCTTACAAGTGTAGTCAGAATGAGGGTTAGAAGTGTCATCTTTCTTCTGCTGAATGAATGATGCATGTCAGGGGCTGATCTTAGAATTACTCCCTTCTGCAAGTGTTGTTAATCTTGCACCAGGGCCTTGTTTCTAATGTCAGCCAGGACCAGGGTAGGACACTTCTGATGTTTCCCAGGAACACTGGCCTTGAAACATTCCAGAAGTGTGGGGAGGGGGTTGCTCTGACCTGCTTTCTATCACTAGCTGTACTCCAAGATGGCTGGACTTTTGTCAGGGTCATGAGGACTTATAGGGGGTTGGTATGGTCATGCAGTTTGGTTTCTGGCCTATTTTTTCTCACTCATCATTCTCTCAAAATGACTGTACTCCTGTCAGGTTTGTGAGGATTTCTTCCCCACAATTTAAGCAAAATAAATGTGACTGGATGAAGAGGGTTCAGCTGCCTTTCACCATCCAGCCCATATACCTAGATAGGGGTTAGGCCCAGTGAGCTTTATTATCAAAAGGCCAGTGATTCTGGAGAACAGTGAGTAGCCTCTCCAAGACTGTTCTGCCCTTCCATTTCCAAAAGCACAGTTTTATATATAAAAGTTCAAAGCAAAAACCATGCTAACTCTCATCTTAGACAGTAATAATTAAGTCTTATCTTGAACAATAATCAGCATAACCTATGGCCCATAATAAACAATAATTGGCATGATCTATGACCCAAGTCAACATTTCTAATTCAAAAGTTAATCTCCTAGATCAATTGTCCTAAACTACTCAGGAGATACACTTTTACGTTAAAGCTAAATTTATAAAAAACAAAGATGGAAGACATGAGGTGGTCACATAGGACCTAAACTGACCAGATAAGTGGTGAGGTTTCAGTCTCAGCCTGCCTGACCCCATCTTATTATATAAAGCAACTTGCCTATTACTGGGACAGAACTATCTCTCAGGGCAGTCCCCTGTGCAGGACTCCTTTGGGTCTTAGTACCATGGTGGTAGGCTAATTTTTATTTTTCCCTGGGACAAAGTTTCCCTGGGCTCTGGGGATGGTGGTGGCAAGTTAAGGGAAGATGATGTGTGGACCTGCACTGGGAAGAAAGGTTGTCTTACTTTGCAGAGGCAGTCAGCCCTCCATATCTGCAGGGGACTGGCTCCAGCATCCTCCCTCCCCCATGGATGCCAAAAATCCATAGGTGCTCGAGTCCCTTGTATAAAATGGTGTAGCGCAGTTGGCCCTCGTACCACTGGGGTCTGCATTTTCTCTGGATTCAACTAGCCAGAGATCCCGACTTTGTGGTTCTGTATGGAGCTTGGGTAATTTGGACACGGGTCTGAGAAACCACATTGAGAGATTCCAGGCCATGGAATGGGACACCAGTAGGTGTAGGGCAGGAAGCATCTAGATGTTGCTCTTTTCCACCAAGGTGAGGACATATTTTGCACTCAAGTAAGGCTTAGGAAGGCCTTGAGTCTCAGTGGGCTCAGGGCCTGCTCAAAATTGGGTAAAATAAAGATGAATTCTGTAACATGATGAAAGCTCCCACAGGGACAAGCAATTCTAATTAACTTATTCATTGTCCCAATGAGCTCATTAGAGTCTCAGTGGGGACCACGGCTCTTTGTGACATCCTAGATATTAAGTGACATATTGTACTTTGGGGTTAGTTAATGTCCACAGTGTAATAAAACAAAACATGTTCCAGATAAACTTAAGGTCTTTTTATGGTGTTATGATGGACTGCATTTGTATTAAACTATAGTCATCATTTGAAGCCTTCCACAAACATGCTCATTTTCATGTTTGAAAAAAATTTAAATGCCAAATGACATTAGGAAATGGTAGCATTTCACTAGACAGAATAAAACTCTTAAAAACACACAGTGGCTTTTAGAGTGGTCTCTAAACAGCTTAGGAAAGTGATGGGATGAGAACAAACCTCTTTAGAGGCTTTTAAATTGGTAAGACAGGCAACTGAGAGAAGAAATTAGCTAGAGGAAAACATGTTTGAGTGAAGAGAACCTAGCCATCTAATAAAATATGATTGTTTCATTATGCTGGAAACAAATGCTGTGCATTTTGGAAGGATTTACAATCATTTTTAAATATAAGCAAGCAAGCAAACACTTAAGAAACAAAGATGCCAAGTTTTCTACCTAGAATCCCTTCTCTCATTCTTCCCTTGCAATAGACCTTTCTGTTGCCAGAATCACCAGTGGGTCCAACTAGTTTTTTGGGTGTCCTTGAAGATAGAGGTGAGGTGTAATTCAAAGCTGTTGAGTAGGACTTATAAGAAAGTTTTTTTTTTTTAAATGGGGATGGCTTCAGCTGAGAGGTAGATGTTCTTTTGCCTCACCTCTCTTTTTTCTTCCTGGAATGTGTGTGTGATAGCTGGAGTTCTGGCAGCTATAATGAGACCATGAGGCAATTTTTGTGCCAGAAGTCACAGTGATTATGAAGGAGGAAGATAGAATAGCTCTAGTAGTTACTGTTCATTTTTGTTGTATGAACCTGAACCTACCCATATGCCAGGTATAATTCCAGATTCTGGGGAAGGGCGTGGTTAAAATATACCAATAATCCCTGCCTCATGAAGCTTGTAATTGGAAGATCAACAATAAGCAAAATAAAGAAATAAACTATATAGTTTGTTAGATATTGATAAGTACTAAAATAGAGAAAGGAAGGTATTATATGAAGTGTGGAGGTTGTGGGGAGGTGTGATGTTTTTGAGAGTGTAACCAGGGAAGCCACCTGGGTTTCACTAAGGTGCTAAGGTGACATTTGTGTAAGGACCCAGTAAGGGAGAGAGTCATGGGGATATCTATTGGAAGAGCATTCCAGGTGAGAGAACAGGGCTGTGAGGCCAGAATATTCAAGGATTACCCAAAGTGTTGGTGTGGATGGAAGAGGCTGTTCCAGGAGTGATTGTTAAAGAGGTGATGGTCTAGCTTTAAAAAAAAAAAAAAGAGAGAGAAAGAAAAGAAAGAGGTGATGGTCTAGCAGAGCCTTGTGGACTATAAGGAGGACTTTAGCTTCTATTGTGAGTGAAATGGGGCCACGGGAGGGTTCCGAGCAGGGATGTTCTGAGATCTGCCTTATATATTAACAGAACCACTGTGCTGCTGTCTTGAGATGAGGCCAAAGAGGGGAAAAGTAGAGCACAGAGCCTGATTAGGAGGGGAATGCATCACCTGAGTGAGAGAAGATGTCAGGATGAACCAAGTAAAAGTGGTGGCAGGAAGAAGGGGCTTCTGGATATAAGGCAGGGCATTTAAGTCTTCTGGTGGACCAGATAGGCTGTGTGATGGAAAGAGAGGAGTTAAGGGGACTCTAAATGCTTGGCCTGAGTAACTGGAGGGATAGAGCTGCCATTGACTGAGTTGGAGCCTCAGTCCTGAAAGGAGGAGTGGGCATTGAAGAGAAACACCAGAGGCCACATGTGGTCGTTTTGGATTACAGATAGCCATTAGACTCCAGCTGGAGATGCTGAGCATAAGTGAGTATTCAGGGGACAGGTCCAGCTAGGGATCCATCAGGACATGGATGGTATTTAACACCACGAGACTGGAGAAAGTTACTGAGTATAGAGAGAAAAGAAAAGGACCTGAAGACGGAATCAGGAGGCCGTCTGACATTTAGAGACTGGAGCTGGCCACGAAGGCTGGAGGAGCCAGAGGGGAAGGAGGAAAACCAGCAAGTCTGAGGCCAGGGTGGCCAAGAGAAGGAAACATTTTGTGGAGGAGTGAGAGATGATGTCCAATAATGTGTCAACTAATATAAGGACTGAAAATTAAATAGGAGGGTTCAGTAAAACGGTCCTTTAGAAGTTGGCACCTAATAATCATTCAATACATGGAAAATGGCATTGTGTACATGCACCTAGTTATATATATACTATAACATTGTTCAATAGAACTTTAGGTGATAATGGAGATGTTCTGTGTCTGTGTGCCAATACTGGAGCCCCTTAGCCACAGGTCACTATGGAGCACTTGAACGTGTGGCTAGCGAAAGTGAGGAAGTACCTTTTTTTTTGTAGGCGTGAAACATTGTAGTTTACTGAAACTCAATTGAATAAGGTGCTGTAGTGTGTGGTGTGTTCACACAAAGCGCCCTCAAGTGCACATTCAAGTAAAATAAAATGTTCATGGCCCTTTTCCTGGTTTTCCTGCCTTGGGGCCTTAGTATTTCTTCCATATACAATCATGCCCACTTAATTTGAAAAAGGAAGCCTCATTGTATTTAGATGTATTAATTAGCACCAAGTTTAGTGAAATTTTAGTTAAATATTAAAGTTTCAATAGCAACATGTAGCTACTGTATTGTATGTTAACAGTTCTGTAGTCTGTCCTGTCTGTACTTAGCTTATCCTGTGTATAAGTCTATTTAGAAATTTTCTCTTTTTAGATGATCGGCCTAATAATTATGTGGTTTTAACTAGTTAATAGATGTGTGGCACAGGGGGCCCTTCGATGGAGTTTTAAAAATCAGGTGCACAGGAAAAAAAAATCTGGGTGAATAAGCAGAGGCCAGAACCCTGAAGAAAGAGGTTGATGGCATGTAAAGCTTGTTAGGACTCCACTCTGTTCTGTCAGTAAGCTGTGGAGCCCAGGCAAGTTATTCTTCGTCCTCTGAAAAGTAGGATCGTAACACCCCTGACCTTTAGGCAGGCCCAGTTACATAATTTGTGGGATAAAAATGCTGGGCCCCTTGTTCGAAATTATTAAAAATTTGAGCTGGAAACAGCAGAGATCAAGGGCGGGCCCTTCTGAGGTG
>CAUYQV010148855.1:0-21472 GCA_963574575.1 Galagoides demidoff
TTTTGGATATACACCTAGAAGAGGAATTGCAGGATAAAATATAGCAGTAGTCCTCTTTGTTTTCTTCTTCTTTCTTCCCCTCCCCCTCCTCCTCCTTCTTTTTCTTCCCAACTATGGAAATACAAGAGGAAGAAGAGGAATTAATTTCACTGGAAGACTTAGGAGGACTTATAGACTAGAGAGCCCCTGAGCATGGTCTTGAATATGGAACAAAACTTTGATATGTCATATGCAGGATGAGAGAAACAGGTTTTCAGGTAAGAGACTCTGGTCACTGGAACAAAACTATGCTGGTAGGATGGATCAACATAATAGGAATAGTGTCAACATAGGATAGCGAAGGTAAGGAATAAGGAACAGAGAGCAAGGGGTATCAATGACAGTGAAAACGTTAGGGAATGAATGAATATTTGCTGAGGTAGGTTGGGGTCTGTCCTGAAGAGGCCATTAATTCCCTTGGGAAGAATGTGCATTTGAACTTCTGGACCAGAGAATGGTCATTTGTGGGAGGAGTCAGTGGTTGAATAGGCAGATGCCTTCTTATCAGCCAAGACTTGAATCTAATTTCTGAAGGTCAGGCTTAGGAAACTGTGTTTAAACTCTTCGTGAAAATCCTACAGACAAGAAACAACCCCACAAGACCTCCTCTTGGGCACAGGTTGGTATTACTGCATTCCTTTAAAGAGAAAGTTATATGTGCTATCCTTTAAGATCCCCTGTAATTCAAACCTTTTACAGTATATAATGTTTGTCTCTCTGCTTTGTAAGAATTAGCAGGGTTTACTCATAAAGGCTCATTTTCCAAAAGTAGATGATATGAGTCTCCAAAGGTAGCAAAATAAGAACAAACACTCTTGAGAAGAATTATTAACTTCCCTCTTGGTGTGGGAGCTGACAAGCAACTGCCCTGCACAGAGGCTCTGGCCATCTTCCAAGCTGGCCATGACCACTTAAGCTCCTGGACCACTGGCTAGAAAGGCCAAAGTCATATTTTATGAAGCTCAGCTAGTTCAACAAAAACATCTTGTTGAAAAACCTCAAGTACTCTGTAAACAGATTTCTGGGGTTTTCTTGAAAGGTTTATGAGAACGCCATGGCTTAGTACTAAGTTCTGAGTAAAAGGACCAGAATGCACCCCTTGGAGGGGTGTATGTGTCTCTTTGTACATCTGTGCTTAACCATACAGATAAGAACACAGCGCTGGGGTCAGGAAGACCTAGGTCCAAATCGCAGTTCTTGCATTTACTGAATATGTGCAGAAGCAAGTTGCTTACACCTTCATAACCTCAGTTTCCCTTTTGTTATAATGCCAAGGTCTCACAATTATTTTGAAGATTATTTTTCCCAGGATAGCCATATGACTCATGCCATACCAATCATCCTTCTCTACAAGGCCTTCCCAATGCCTATATTTAATCCTACAAACACTCCCTCATTGGCCTCCATCACTTCTTATCCTCTTTCCAAGTTTCATTTTTTCTCCTCAGCATTCATCACTGTAGAACACACCATATACTTTGCCATTTTTAACTTCTTTATTTTTTTATATCCAACACTAACATTTTAATAACACAAGGGCTAGAACGTTTTTGCCTGTTTTGATCACTGCTGTATCTCTTCTGCCTGGGCTAGTGCTTTTAACATCATAAGTGCTTGATAAATATTTGTCAAACGAATGGGCAGATGACTAAATGATAGTCCACGTAAAAATTCCTGGCCCAGAGATTTTGGTCAAGATGAGCCAATTATGTTCATGCTCCCACTGCCCTTGAGTGTCAAATACCCAAAAGTGAGAGATAAACTACAAAGAGGAAACAATCAAAAAAATTAGTGTGCTATATAAGATGTTAACATTAGAGCAAGTTGGGAGGAAGGTATATAGAAACTTTTTGTACAATCTCAGAAACTCTTCGAAGGCCAAAAATATTTAAAATAAAAAGTTAAGAAAAATCATGATTTAAAATAAAAAATAAGCATCTCTGTGGCCCAGAAATAGAATCAAACACACAGCAGTAATCAGGTCTAAAAGTGTGGCCTACAAGGCTCTTTACCTAACTGGCCAAGACAGCTGGAAGTTGTGTTTCTGGAGCAATGAGAACCAAATATGGCAGTGAACCAGGGTGGCTTTCATGCACCAAAATGGAGAGTCTGGGGGAGGACTCTCCTACCATGAAAGAAGTCATACCACCTGTCACCCAGGGTTGTGGTTTCTATAAAACTCTAGCAGGGAGCAGAACAGCTGTCCAACTAAGACTTGAGCCAATCTATTCACTTCTAGAGAAAAGTGGAAAAGCAGTCTTTGAAGAGGAGAAATTTTCAGCAGGGTGGATAGATTGTTGGAATCAGATTGAAACCAGGAAAGCTAAAAGATAAATAAAAATAGAACTATACTTACATAAAATGTACATAGATAGCATCATGGATACAGAGAATACCTGTGAAGTTACTACAGAAATTGGGGAAATTGCCTACCTTAAAATGACAGTAAGGCTAATGCCAGGTAATTCTTTAGCAGCAACTTCTGCCAGGAAACAATAGACTTCTTCAAAATGCCAAGAAGGAAAAATGATTTGACTTAAATTCTATTCCCTGTTACAGTCATTCAAGAGTGTATGAGTTTGCTAGCACCATAACAAAACTCCATAGACTAGCTAGCTTAAACAACAGAAATTTATGTTCTTACCATTCAGGAGGTTGGAAGTCCAAGATCAAGGTGTTGGTATGCTGGGTTTCTCCTGAGGCCTCACCAGTCAGAGTGAATTAGGGCCAACCCTAACAACTTCATTTTAACTTAATTCTCCCTTTAAAGACTCTTTATGTCAAATACAGTCACATCTAAGGCACTGTGGGGGGGGGGTTAAGGCTTCAACATATAAACTTGGGGGCAGGGGCAAAATATAGTTCAGTTCATAACAAAGAGCAAGAAAAATAAAGACATATTCTTACTCCCAAAATTAGAGTATTACCTGTGATTGCTTGCTTTAAGAACTGTCAAATGGTATTTATTAGTAAGGAGAAAAATAAAGAGGAAATAAAATGGTAGAAATATATCCAAAAGTAGTAATTAAAGTAATTGTAAGTGAATTAAACTCATTTATTAAAAGCTAGAGATCATTACATTACATTTTTAGGACAGCTAGATATACACCTCATGAGAGATATCCCAAACTCATGGCTCAAAGATTGAAATTAAATGGATGAAAAAAGATGTAACATATAAACCAATTAAAGCTTCTGACAACAATAGTAGTATTAGAATAAAACAATTTAAGGAGAAAAAAACATTAGTAGAAATACAGAATACTAGATAATTATTAAAAGAACCTCCTTTAAGAAGATACAACAATTATAAACCTGTTTTTAGTTAACATTGACTAAAAATATTATAGAACAAACCCTGACAGGTCAGCAAGTCTACCACCATGATGGGAAATTTAAAATCATCTCTCTCAGAGGCAATTTCAGAATCTTTAATACATACATGCTCAATTTTCAATGTATATATTTTTGTGTTTATATAAATAGATAGATTCTGTGTGTATATAGCTTGGTGTACACACACACATACACACACAAAATATCTAACCTATGCACTTCCCCTAGAAATATCTCTCTGCCTTGTTAACATGTCCCTCAAACTTCAAGACTGAATTCTTGTGTCACATGGGCAGAATTAATCATTATAACTCTGAGGTTCCTTATTATCTTCCATACCTCATATAATATTCATCTTCTTATTAGTAGAAATATATCATTTGTCTCTACTAGACTTTGTTGTCAGGCACTGGTGTGTTAACCAGCACATAGTACATAATTGGTAATTGCTAGTTGAATGAGTGAATCCATAGTCCCTGCCCTTAAGAAGCTCACAGGTAGAAAAATAAGCAGCTCACCTGCACTGAAAACATACAGGTGCTGAGCACTCTTCTGAGTGCCTTATAGGTAATATCCCTTTAGTCATCATAGCATCCTCGTGAGGAAGGTTTAATGAGTATCTCCTTTTACAGATGAGAAAACTGGAGACTAATGAGCTTCTATAACTTGCCCAAAGTCACATAGTTAATAAATGGCAGAGCCATGCTATAGCCCCAAATTCTCTGATCTCAGGGTCTGAGCTCTTCAGCCTCATACTATACTACTCATAATTTGTATGTGAAAACCCATTCTCTAATAGTCAGTGGTATTTGTCAAGTCCTCCTTGAATTGAGTAGACAATAAATGCAATGCTATTGTGTGGGAAAGATTAGGTATACAAATTCTTATCTTGATAAACTGCAGAATGACTCTCACATCTTTCTATTTTCCTTTGTCCTTTCCCACTTCTCTGGGAAGACATGTTGGGCAGGAGATGAGGGAAGAAGGCAAGTGGTCACTTTCCTCAGAGTCTAGCTCCTCTCTGAGTCTAGGGAGTTAGTTATTCCAAAACCCAGCTGCCTGCCCTGCAGTTCTATGGTCTCCACAGGAATTTTAGAGTGGTGAGTGCTCTGCGACTCTCAGACCCATCAGGCTTACTGCTTCTTAGTGTCTTTCATGGGGACAGGAGGGAAGAGTGGTCCTAAGGGCCCATGTAGGTATTTGGCAGCCTTTTCTCTCATCTATATTATCATATTATCCAGAATGTTCAGCTTTAGGTCAATAGATGAATTCTCAGAACAACATGGGGAAAGTCATCTACTTCTCAACCCTCATTATCATGAAGACTTTATGAAATAATTTATATTTTTTGATGCCTGAATCACATGAGTCATAAACTAACATATACACACAAACAAATATAGCAATAGATAATTGGCATCTTAGCTTATTTCTACTAAAGTCAAGAAGAAAACACTGTAAATATGTATCAACTTTTCTGAGGCCAGGGAGCCCACACGTTCTGTCCTAGAGCCACTAGGAGCTGTTTTGTTTGTTTGATGGTACATTTGACCACAGTTTATGAGACGATTCACCACTGCATAATTTTCATCCCAATGTAGAAGCTGGAGACACTTTAATTCTTGCCTAAGGTCAAAGCTGAAGTGGTTGAGGGCTGCAGATGAGCAGCCGTCAGCAGAATGAAGATTATAAATTCTTCAACTGCAAAATGTAGAGTATAAATTCCCAGCCAATAATTTAACATCAATGATTCCTTTCAAAAAATTATCTCAAAAATCCCCTCTGATTTTCTAGGTAGATCTTCTCAAGCTCAATAGTGGTGAAGAGATAATAATCAAATAACATTACTCTGTTTTTTGGTAGACAGAGTATGAAAATGTATTACCAATTTAATCCTTACAAGCCCTTTGCTAAGACTTTATTCTTCTCAAATTACAACAGAGAAAAATAAGTTTCTCAGAACAGAAATAATTTATCTGAGCAAAATCACATAGTTGTTAAGAAGCGGGAGAGAAAAGGTTTGACCCTATCAAGTTTGTAGTCTAATCAATGCCCTTTCCTCTACAGAGAACCTGTCTCTGTCTTGAACTCTACTTTTTGGGTATTTGTAACTTCCTTCACATATGGATCTCTAAGCCCAAGAACTAGACTCTCTGTTGCATTTCACAAGAGGACAATTAGAAGATATTTGAGGTAAGAAGGACCTTAGAAACCATTTATTCTTTTCTCGCATTAAGATGAGAAAACCAAGGCCAAGAGAGATGGGATAACTTTCTAAAGTGAGAGCCAGCATCAGAGGCTTCAATTTCAGCCTTTCTAATACCCTCTGATGTTCCATCAGAAATATTTTGCCTCCAGACTCTTCAAATTGTGTTTATTTACTCAACTTAAGTTACTCATTACTTGTTATGGGCAATTTGTTGTTTACTAACTGAGAAAACAAAGATTTAGAATACAGGAATTCTTCGTCCTTTAGGAAAGATAGAGCATAAACAATTATACTTACTCCCTTGGAGGTTTACACAGATGAAATGGATTAGCAAAGAAGTAGCAATTAATTAGGCCTGTGGAACAAGGGAAGATTTTACTAAGGAGTAAAAGTTGAGTTTTCAAGGAGAAATTTGCTATCCAGATAACTGAGAAAGGGGCTTTGCATGAAGGGGGAAGTATCTGTGTGAAGGAACTAGGGCTATGAGAAAACACTTTAAGAAACATGCAAGTCCTTAGGTATGGCTGCCTCAAAGGAGGGTGATATGGAAAGAGAGTGGAAAATAAGGGCTTAGGTAAAGACTTGGTATTCCATACGAAGGGCTAGGGGCTCTCTGCACAAAGAGATAAGAGGCTATTAAACCACAAAAGGCAACATATTTTAACTCACAGACCTCCAGTTAAATATTATGATCCTCACCTTTAGAAATGTGAAAACTAAATAGTTTTCACAGCATAAATAACATGTTTAGGGCATCCACCTTTAAGGGTGAAAGAGTGTAGACCAAGCACAGGTTTTCTGAATCTAAGTCTCAAGTCCTTTAGATGGACAACCACTTTTGGAAGCAAGAAATTGAGCCCTCAAGAATGGACTAACAAGCTGTGGTATTTATATACCATGGAATAATACTCAGTCACTGAAAAAGACAGAGACTTCACATCCTTTGTATTAACCTGGATGGATGTGGAACACATTATTCTTAGTAAAGCATCACAAGAATGGAAAAATAAGAATCCTATGTACTCAATTCTGATATGAGGACAATTAAGGTCCTAGTACACAGTGGGGGTGGGGGGAGGGGAGAGCTGAGAAAGGGAAGGAGGGAGGGTGTGTGTGGCCAAGGGATAGGATTCACCTTTTAGGGATGGGACACAAATATAAGAGGGTCCTTATCTAACAAAAGCAATCAATGTAACCTGTTTCTATGTACCTCAATGAATCCCCAACAATAAAAAAAAGAAGAAGAAGAAACTGAGTCCTGAAATCATTCCAAATATGAATAGCGTGAAAAGTGCAGAGGTCCCATAGGAAACAGCCTGATCACTGCTCACTTCACAGGGCTTTTCTCTCTTGGTCTGTAGAGTTTTGTTTCCTCCACCTGGCTTCCATAGTACAAACAAATAAAAGCAACCATGCTTTCCTCTACCTTATGGGATTTATGTTGACAAGAAGGGGTGCTCTCTCCCCTTCTTGAGAAAGAACTTATATCTCTAGATTTCTTCCCAGGAGTCAACATTTTAACCTTCTCTCCTGCATGATTGTAAGGATCGCATTTTGTCTTCTACCCTTTCTGCCAAAAAATATATTTATGTTCCCCTTCCTCTGTGATATACTTTCTTCTCTATTTAGTCATAGAAATGAGAGACAAAGAATGCTGGCACAGAAAAATGTTTTAATAGCAACTCTGTCCAATGTTTTATATCTATACCATCTAGCACAGCCATTTGTGGCCAGTTCATTGATAGCTTTGTACCTGGACCAGAGAAGACACTCAGTAATTGTTAGTTAAATCATCCAAATGCTTGACTCCCTCTCTAGCATCTCAGGTAAAAATTGAAAGGAAAAAAGATAGATAGGTAATAACAGCCATCCATATGTATTAATAATACACACACATATAGGTGTATATATGCATATAAAATCTCTCTCTCCATATGTAAATATATATATACACACACATATGGATTATACATGGACAGAGACAGAGAGCAATTATAATTGCCACTTATGTACAATTGAGCAAGTTTCTAACAATGTAGAAAAATTCAATTAAGCAAATAATAATTAATTACTAGGTCAGTCAAAGTCCAGTTAGAAAAATAGAATGCACATTAAGTAATTCAATAGAGAAAATTTAACATAGGAGACTTCATTTTATAGGCCTTGAGAGAGCTAAAAGTACAAATAAGGAATGGATAAACAACCCAGAGATCTACTATTACCCTTAAGGTTGGAAAGATGATAGAAAGAAGTGATACTAAGAATCCACAGTTACTAAAGAGGGAGATGAAAGCATTGAGAAGACACAACCACCCTGAAAGTACTGCCTAAACAAGCAGAGAGGAGTAGAGAAGTACTCTGTTTGTTCTCCTCTTCTCACCCCAATCTCTGTCTAAGGTCTTCCATTGGTCAATTCTGATGGAAAGACAGAGTAAGAATGCATAAGAAATAGAATTTGCAAGGTTTAGCTCCCTACAAAACAAAGAAGTTCTTGGGAAATGATAAATGAGTCTGAGATTAAACAAGAAAATCACAGAAATAAATATTTATAACTTCACGTTGATGAGAGAGTCACAGTTGACATTCTAGCATATTTACTTTTTGTCTTCCTTTTATATAATTTTCATTTGCATAATTGAGGTCATAATAGGTTTTGTAAGTTGATATCCTTCCTGTTCACTCAGTATTATTTCTTGTGTTTTTCTACATTATTCAAAATTTTATAAACTTGGATGCATACTATTGCATTTTTGTGGATGCACTATAATTTATTTAGCTTTTTAAAAATTATTTTAAAAATCTCCATCAGGGCTAATTACCAGAATCTACAAAGAATTAAAGCAAATCAGCAAGAAAAAAAAATCAAATAACTCCATTAAAAAGTAGGTAAAAGACATGAACAGAAGTTTCTCAAAAGAAGATAGACTAATGGCCAATAAACGTATGAATAAATGCTCAGCACCTCTAATTATCAAGGAAATGCAAATAAAAACCACATTGTGCTATCATTTAATGCCAGTGAAATGACTCTTATCAAAAAGTCTCATAATGGGCTCAGCATCCATACCTCAGTGTTTAGGGCACCAACCATATACACTAGAGCTGGCGGGTTTGAACCCAGCCTGAGCCTGCTAAACAGCAATGACAATGGCAACAACAACAAAAAAAAATAGCCAAGCATTGTAGTCCCAGCTACTTGGGAGGCTGAGACAAGACAATCGCTTAAGCCCAAGAGTTTGAGATTGCTGTGAGCTGTGATGCCACAGCACTCTTCCTAGGGTGACATAATGAGACCCTGTCTCAAAAAAAAAAAAAAAAAAAGTCTCAAAACAACAGATGCTGGCAAGGATGTGGAGACACTTATACATGTTAGTGGGACTGTAAGCTTGTACAACCTCTATAGAAAGTAGTATGGGGATATCTCAAAAAGTTAAAAGTAGATTTAACATTTGATTCAGCAATCTCACAGAAAAAAAGACATTTTATGAAAAAGAAACTTGTGCTTGAATGTTCATAGCAGCACAATTCACAATCACAAAGATGTGTAAATAACCCAACTGCCCATCAATATATGAATGGATTAATAAAATGTGATGTATGTATACCATGGGGTACTACTCAGCCATCAAAAAAAAATGGTGATCTACTATCTTTTGTAAACAACTTGGATGGATCTAGGAGAATATTCTTCTGATATAAGTATTACAAGAATGGAAAAACCAATGTCACATGTACTCAATACCAAATTAGAACTAACTGATCAACACTTATGTGCACATATGGAAGTAAATACTTAAGCAGGTGACAGGGTGGAGGAAGGGATTGGTAAATTCACACCTAATGGGGCCAATGAACATTTTATGGGTGAAGGGTAAACTTTTAACTTAAAGTGTACAAAAGCAAACAATGTAACTAAAACATGTGTACTCCCATAATATTCTGAAATTTTAAAAGAGATATTTTCCAAATAATAAAATAAGAATTGAAAAAAGATATCTGGAGAACTTTAACATCTCTTAAAACCCATTAAAAACTATAACTAAGACAGTACAACATTACTGCTAAATTAGAAAAAAGAACAATGAAACAGACTATAGCGTCCAGAAATAGATCCCACATATAGGATCACTTGATTTATAGCTCTACAATTCGGTAGGAAAAAGGAAACCTTTGCAAGAAAAATTGAATATTGTTATGGGAAAAAAAGAAACCTTGATCCCTACCTCACACCATGCACAAAAATTAATTTAAGTGGTTTAAAAACATATATGTAATATATAAAGCAATCAATCTTTTAGCCAAAAATATGGAAGAATACCTTCCCAACTTTGGTGTAAGAAAAGATTTATTAAATAATACACCATAATAACTTATATTAAAAGAAAAAAATTGATGAACTTTATTAATGTTAGAAATTTCTGTTTATAAAAAAGCAAATAGCAAGCCACAAAGTAGAAGACATTATTTATAATATATATATTCAACAAAAACCTCATACCAAGAATACATAACAAAATACTTTCAAAATTCAATTAAAAAACCCAAAAACAACCCAATTTTACAAAGGCAAAAATATTTGAACAGACACCACACAAAAGAGGCTATTTGAAGGTTCGAGCACATGAAAGGGTGGTTAATTTCATTAGCTGTTAAAGAAATTCAAAATAAAACCATGATTAAATTTTACTACAAACTCACCAGAATGGCTAAAATTAGTAGACTGACTGGATCAGGTGTTGTCAAGGATGTGGAGTAACTGGAATACACATGTATTAGTTGTATAATTGCAAATTGGTTTGAGCACTTTGGAAAGCTTTATATCAGTATCAATTAAAATTGTTACACAGTGATTCCAATCCTGGTATTCACTGAAGAACAATAAAAACACATATTCATTAAAGACACGTACAGAAATATTTATCAACTTGATTTATAATAGCCTCAAACAGGACAACATGAGTGCCCATCAACAAGAAGATGGATAAGCAATTTAGGATAAATTCATGCAATGGGATAGAACAGAATAATGGAAAAGAAGACGCCATTGATATACACCAAAAATAAATAAGGCTTACAAACGTTAAGTTTAATGAAAGAATAGATCACAAAAGATCACAAAAGAACACCTACTATATGATTCTATTTATATGAAGTTCTTGAAAAAGCAAAATTAATCAATGTTGATGGAAGTTACATTGTTATTACCTCTGGGTATGGGTTATTGACAAGAAAAAGCCATGTGGGATTCAACTAGGGTACTGGAAATGTCCTATAGCTTATTCTGGGTGGTGGTTACATGGGTGTAGTCATGTAAAGAAATGTAAACTGCACCTTTAAAAAGCATTAAAATATGCCTAGGATAAATAATATAGTAATGCATATCCACATACCTGCCGACATAAACAGAGAGGCAGTGTAGTATGCCAACTCTGAAGTCAGACTGCCTCAGTTTACATTCCAGCCCTGTGACTTACCAGCTATACAAGAGTAGGCAGGACATGTCAGCTTCACTTTCCTTACTTTGTTGCTCATCAGTCAAATAGGGGCAATAGTATTACCTAACGCACAAGGTTAATAATGTTTAACTATTCTAATATCCACAAGGCACTTAAAATATAGCCTGTGTGTGCTAAGCCCTGAGTTGTGATAGCTATTATCACTAGTGAAATTCCTGGATTAAAGAACGTTGACATTTTGAAGTTTCTTGATACAAGTCACAAAAGTGACTATCTTTCCAAATAGTTTATTCATCAATCACTGTGGACTGAAGGGAAAACCATTCTGTGAAACAGACTATGCTGGAGTGTTACTGAAAGTTAATGGAAAAGAATAAGCCACTGTGCTTAAGCAACCACCACCCAGACTTGCAGCTTTAGGGCAAGAACAAAATGAGGCTGAAGAAGGCTGGATATGGTGATTTAAAACTAACTTGCTGCCGTAAACTCCTCTTCACAGATTCCACCTGAACATCGCTGTCACCACTTTGGCCCTTGTTCCCCCTCTGAGTCCCACTCCTGCTGATCTCCTTCCCCAATCCCTCTCCACCCAACTTCAGTTACTGCTCACTGGCCATCCTCTTATCTTGCCCCAGCACTGTTTCAATGCAGTCTCTACAGGTGCTACTGAGACTTTTTCTTACATAGATGGTAAAAGAGGGGATTCTAGGCAGAGGAATTCATAGCACAGGCAAAAACACAATGGAGAACTTTTGTTAAAGGGAAATGATATTCTTACCCCAGGCTGGAGATCCCAATATCTAGCATTGCCTAAGAGAAATGGAAACACTGGCTCTGGTGATAAGAAGGCTAATATGCCTGGAATTCAGGGGTGCATGGGATAGAGAGTCATTGCCCCCCCGCCCCAGCCCCAGTCCTAGCCTGCATCCCCACACCCTACCCTGCACGTCCAGCCAGTATAAAGTACTTACTGTTCCTGGATTCACCTCCTTTCTGTGTCTCTGAATATTTTCTCCTGCTCTTCCCTCTACCTAGAGCACCATTCTCAACTGCTAACCTCTGGCTGGCTCCTACTATCCCCAGGGCTCATCCTGAGCACTACCAAGCCCGGGAGTCCCTGAGTCAGGATAATTGAGAGACTAGTATACCTATAATGACCTTTCAAACCTAGGGGGAGAGGGGAGGGCATAATTAAAATTTTTGAATGGTTCTTCATTGCCCTTAGGGTCAAAGCCTAGGGACTGATGGCCCCAAACAAGCCAGCCCTGCTCGCCCCTCCAGCCTCATTCTTTACAACTTCTCTTTGCTCTGAGTTCCAAACATAGTTGAACGGCTCTCTGGTCCTTGACCTCCACACACTGTCGTCTCTAGACTTTTTCACCAGAAATGCTCCTTTAGATGGCTGACCTCTATTCACTCTCAGGTCACAGAAGTCACTTTCCCAGGGTAACAGTGTGTGGGCCTCAGATCTGACTAGTACCCTCCTTGCCCGACATAATGGTCTCCTGGCCTCTCCCTACCATAATGCCCATTATGCTTTATAAATTATTTGCTTTATTCACTTTCTTTCACTAGAGGCCCATGGGAAGGGAAATGATATTTGTTTTGTTCATCCCTTCACCTGCAAAGCCAAGTACACGGTTGCCTGCACCTTCATCTCCGTTATGTACACGGTAGCAAGTCAGCACTCTGTGTCCGCAGGTTCCACATGCGTGGATTCAACTGGCCACACATGAAAAATATTTTTTAAAAAACAATTAAAACAATATAAGAAATACACAAATAAAAAAAATACACAGGATGTCCTTAAAGTTCACGTGCAATTTAAAATAGTGTGCAATTTTAAATCGCATGTGAACTTTATAGACACTCTATACTGTAACAACTGTTTATGTGGCATTTACATTGTATTAGGTATTATAAGTGATCTAGAGATGATTTTTATATGGAGGTTATGTGTAGGTCATATGAGAATACTATCCCATTTTTTTTTTTTTTTTTGGCTGGGGCTGGGTTTGAACGTGCCACCTCTGGTATCTGGGGTTGGCACCCTACTCCTTTGAGCCACAGGCGCCGCCACTACTATCCCATTTTATAGCAAAGACTTGAGCATCCACAGATTTTGGTGTCCATGGGGGAGTCCTGAAACCCGTACCCCATGGACACCAAGGGGCCACTGTATTTACTGAATGAAGGAAGGAAGGAATGGTGTGTGTGGGTATATGTGTGCACACCTAGGCACCTTGAAAAATTACACATGTCAGATAATAATCTCCATTTGCCCTCTCCCCCAGATCTGTTCCCTGTTTTTCTTTGCCAGGCTCTAGGCTTGGTGGAGCAGACCCTTCAGGTTACATCACATTTGCAGGCAGGCTTCCAGTGGGGCTCAGCCGATGGAAAGCACCAATTCAAAACTGGAAAACCAGAGCAGAGAGGCTGGGCATATCTTCCCCACTCCCGCCTTGCTTTGGTACCTTTTTCCCAGCAGTAGCTGTGACCCTCCATGTGATCCTCTACAGCTTTTGCTGAAAGGCCATATATTCAGGGCTCTTGTTTTCAAGGACTCTAATATGTTTTTTTTTTTTTCTTTCTCCCTTTGACTTTAGGAGACATAATGGCTTCTCACTGTTAGTATTCTCAGGGCGCCTCAAAATCCACTTCTGGCTTTCTCAACTCTGCCCATTCCCCATCAGGAGTCCTTCGTTACAGTCTCCTCATTTAAACTATAGGGACGACCCTGGATGCTGCAGGGAGCCTGTGGATGACGTACCTGCCAAGTGCATCCTGGCCTCCCTCCCCCAGCTTCCAGCCCTCATTTAGGGGCACCCTGAGGTTTCCAGCACCTAATGCTCTGTTCACTGTCCTCTCTCCTCTCCACTGGACAGTGGGCACACTGAGGGCAGAGAAAACACCGAATTTATCTCTATATCCCTTGGCTCTGCTACAGTGCCTGGCCTGCACTAAATACTTAATAATTATTGGCCCCCATCTCATCTACAGTTTGAAAGATATTGGACTGAACTATCTCTAAAATAATTTTTAAGTCTTCCCAAGAAATTCTTTTTAGAGCCTCCCCACTCCCTTCTAGAAGTGTTGCCCAGGACGATTCAAACACATTTGCCTTTTCTAGGCTGATGCTGAGGCTGTCTCTAGGGAAGCAGACACCCTAGGAAGCCCACATCGAGCAATTTATATTGGAGGAAAGATTTACCGCAAAATATCACAGTTCAGATCAGATTTAATAGACCAATAAATGGCTACTTAACAAGGACATTTGGTTACTGTGACATTAAGTTTCCTAAGGGACTTTGCTCTGTTCTATCTAAAGGCTGTGAAGAGCTATAAAACGCAGGCCTTCCACATTTTGATAAAAGGAAAACTCAGTCCTTTTTGGACATTGTCCTTCTTAAGTGACAGTATGAAAATAAGCCTCAAACGTTTTCTTTTCCAGGCACTTCCTTTGTTATTTTGGAGAAAGTTTGGCCTGACTTACAAGGAAACCCCTTAATTGTCCCCTAAAAGTACAATTGCGTCACTGTGGATAAGACTGGGTATCCAAATAGCTCCCTGGGGGCTAGACTGTTGGAAACTCAGCAAGATTTCAATTGTAAGCAGACAATTTGCTTTGGATTGTATGCAGAGCATGACAATTTAACTGCTGTGGGTTCTAACAACATGTATGGGGATAAAGTCTAGTTATTTCTCCTCTGCTTTGCTTCCTCATTCCAGCCATCTTTGCCAGTGATGAAATTGCCATCTAGGGTTATTCTGTATCCTTTTGAAAAATTGAAATGCATCACCTGTTAGATCCTAAGCACCTCGCTGGTCATATCAAGTCTGTTCACTTCCATATTGCCAGGGCCTCACATTATTTCCTAGATCATCTGTGCCCAATTAATGGACTGTATTTCATCAACTCTAAGACACACTTCTTTCCACAGTTTAATAGCTCTGAAATTAGAATGCCCCATGTAGTTGATTAATTGGCTTTTTCTTCTCAGTGGTGCATAAAATCAGGATGCCTATTACAAGTGATGGTATTTTAGATTCTGTGGAATATGGAACACGGAGGGCCTGTGGCGAGCCAGGTTCTGTGGCAGGTCCTTTAATGCAGTATTCATCACACCGTGTAACAGTCACTCTCCTAGGTAGGTACCACCCCAGAATCCTGTAGTCAGCTGTCCAAAGTCTCCAGTGCTGCTTAGAAAAATAAAGCTGGCCTCAAACCCAAGTCTGATTCCAATGCTCATAATCTTTCCATTAGAGTATGCTGTCTCCCAATGGAAATGTCAGATAAATGTATTTTAGAATCACTATGTTAAGATCGGGGATGCTTCAGTGCAGTCTAACTTCATCTTCCATTTATACCAGTGATCAAGTCAAGCAATAAATAGCACCCCGAAGCACTTTCAAGTGGTTAATGCATATTAATTAGTCTGTATTCTTGGTGACAGAGACAGAAAATCATCTCAAACCCAATAAAGAAAATGTGAAGTGCTTTAGAAGTATCCCTGGGTATCTACCCCACTCCAAGACTAGGTAAAGGTTGGATATAGTAGGGGCTCAGGAACAAGGGGAAGCTGACCGCTCATGGGTTGACAAAGTTGATTCAATACTGTCTTGTCTCTGAGGCTTTCTGTGCACAGCTTGGTTCTTCTCTTTTATTGTAGGCCAGTGATTTCCACAAAGCAAAACTCTGACAGCTCCAGGGGACTCTATCTTAGAGCTTCAGCTATAGGAAACCAGTTGATACAAGTCTTTCAAACCCAAACTTAAAAATTCCAAGGACTAGACTCATTGGTCCAGAGTTCAAATGTCCACTCCCATGGACCAAACAACAGAGGTCTCAGGGGGTAGTCACAATGCATCGACATGACTGGTCCCACAGTATAATGTGAATGGAGCCGGGGAGGAGAGGGACAAGTCTTGGGAAACAACAGTGGCAGTGAGTGGCAGAAGTCCCTGACTGTATATTGTACAGACACCAGCAATGTCTGCAGGCCATGTTTAGAGACAATCAGGGAAGACAATAGTATTTGGATGATAAAGATTTAGGCATATGGAGATGTGAGGTGGGAGGACTTTCTGGGTGTGGAAACAGCATGACAAGTAGTCTGGTTAGGAGCAGATCATACAATAACACATATAAGTGAAATTAGTGGTAAGGAGGAAAATGTACAAAGATATGAAAAAAATTTAAATTTGTTTGAGAGATTAGGGACAGCTTCCTTAAGAAGGTGGTTTGAGCTGTTATTCAAATGGTAACTAGGCAGGTGAAGACCAGGTATGTTGGAGGCAACAACTCTGGGCAGAAGGAAACCAGGTGCCAAAGATTCTGTGGAGGGGGACCAGGGCAAGGTCATGGAACTAAAAGGACCAGCTTCTTCTAATCTTTCTGGGTCTCAGGTGAAGCCCAGAAGAGCCCACATCTTACCCCTCCACTGGCAGCAGCACTTCTGAACTTCACTAGGGCACGCTGCTACGCCATTGCAGCTGGTCACTCTAGCCCCGGGTCCAAGCATCCATTTACTCCAGTGCACCTACAAAACCAAAAATATGATAATGATGATTAATTTTGTGAACTTAATTACTGGGTTAAGGTATACCCCGATAGCTCGTGAAAGACAATTTTTGTGTGTATCAGAAGAGGTTAGCAGTTGAATCAGTAGATTGAGTACAGAAAATGTGCCTCCCCTAGTGTGGATGGGTATCGTCTAATCCATTGAGAGCCTAAGTAGAATGAAAAGGTGGAGGAAGAACGTATTTCCTTTCTCTTCTTGAGCTGGGACATCCATCTTCTCCTTCCCTTGGACACCAAAGCTCTTGATTCTCAGACCTTCAGACTCTGGGAATTATACCAGCAGGGGCGCACCCCTTCCCTCCCATTCCCATTCCTGGTTTTCAAGCCATTACTCTTGGGTTGAATTAGTGAATAGTATTACCAGCCTTCCTTCGTCTCCAGTTTGCAAATGGAGTGTGTCTTAGGACTACTGAGCTTCCATAATTGCATGAGCCAATTACCATATTAAATCTCTTCTTATATCTATCTATATATGTATCTCCTACTGGTTTTGCTTCTCTGGAGCACCTGACTAATACATGTACCATGATGTGACAGAAGCTGGAAAGCAGTGAAGAAAATGAAATAAATACACAGCTTACGACTCAGGTCTCCTATTTAATTTCACTTGCAGTCATGTCTATCACAACCTTCCATTTCACTCTCCTGATCTGGGAGAAGCGTTTGAAATTTAATGCTAACCTGATACAATGTCATTAAGTTTTATCTGTCTTCTCTACTTGTTTTCAGACTGGCATTTTTAGATTCCTCCATGAATAAATTTTTGGCGATACAGGCATCTCTCTACACTTTCCTATTTGTACACGAACCACACACAATTTCTGTATTCTCCCCGTAGCCCTTCCCCCACAGTACCCCCATCGAACACAAGTATTTCACACCCTTTTGCCTTTGCACTTTTTCCCTCTTCTTAGAATGCTCTGATCTAAATCCTTTGGAGCCCTGGTGCACAGCGATATTAGTAAGTCCTATGAAAAAATAATTAAACATGATTATAGCTGTGAGCAAAGGCGATTAGGGAGCCCTGAGCTGAAAAGAGTTAAATGGTGCCTTCACCACAGGACCTCTCAGAGCTATAGATGTGGTGAGTTGCGCCGTGAATTTCTAAGAAGGGTATTTGGTAGCCTGGGTTTCCCAAAACTACTTAACCACAGAGCCATTGTCAATAGAACATCTGTGGGACTAGAAAATGCTCCCAAGGTCACATAGTTGAGGATATGTGGAAATGTGGGTTTTGAATTTAGGCTGGAAAGAAACAGAGTAAAGATGGAGGAACAGAGGGAGACAAAGAAGATAAAGGAGAAAAAAGAAGAAGAAGATGAAGCCCCCCAAATCCTGAGGTTTGCCAAGTTGGCCCCACCCGTAATTGTTTTCTTCCTTAGCAGAGTCTCCCAGGTCAGGTGGGGTGTATAGGGTAAAAAATAAGCAAACAAGGCTGCCTCCTGCTGCTCATCAGGGCCTGGCTAGTAACCGTCTGAGCGGTAAGGAGTGAGTCCCCCTTCCGTCCAGGCCCCAGCTGCAGGGAGGATTACTAGCGCTGACTACCAGGCCCCGCTGATGGTTTTCGCAGCAACCTTTCCTTCCTTATCTTAAACAATAGCTCGCCTTGCCCTGGCTCAGAGTTCACTTAAGGAATGAGATTTAAAAAGCAGGTGGCTGTTGGCATCATTGCTTCCTTATTCTACCAAAAAACTGTTTTGGCTGCCAGGTCAACATTAGTGTTTTAACCACTAGAACCGACAATATGCTGATGTGAATAATAATGTTATTAATCTCAATTACCAAATATCGAGCATATCTCATGAAGCAGAAACAGCACAAGACGATGTGCATCTTAACTGTTCAAACAATGGCGGCAAGATTATTTGAGGTACGCTTTCTTTGTCCTTATAGCTGCATAACATGCTTCGCCAAGTTGGGGTGCAATTAAGATCACATTTTTCTTATTTAAAATTAAGACGAGGTTAGATCTGGCTTCTCACCCTCTTTTGGCTTCCTCCCTTTAAATTACCTTAATTTAATCCCAAAGCCCTATTTCTAACTATTTCTAACATCTCAGGGGAGTCTGGCTGGTGCACGAGAGGCTCTATTTTCAGTAGCCCTAGCTTCTGACGCTGCTGCACAGAATCACTACCATAGCCTGGTCCATTCTCACCTCCTGCTTCAGTAACATCCTTGCTGCCTTAGACCCCATCAAAGCTGTACAGCAGTGGTTTTCAACCTTCCTAATGCCACAGCCTGTTAATACAGTTCCTATGGGTTGCAACCCACAGGTTGAGAACCACCGCTGTAGAGACTCTTAAGAAAGTTATTCTTGGTCACGGGTATTCCACACAGGTGATCCCGATTATCCTCCAAGTGCCCCCATCAGCAGAGTCACAGGCCACACATGTGGCCTAAATGACCCTTCTTGTATGACTATCTGAGCGCTAATATTGAACCTGGATCATCAGTTCAGAAATGTCCTTACAGGTAGATCCTGTTAGGCCACCTAGGTGGCCTTTTTGCCAGGAGACTTTAGCTGAGGCCGCCTGTGGTCACTGGGAATGTAATGAAGCTGAACATCCAGGGAGAAGTCCAGATCTCTACACCTTCATGCTCAGGGCCTTCCGGGTTTCCATGCAAGTCTGCCCATCCCTCTCCCCACATAAAGGGAGGCAGCCTGCCCAAGCCACAGACTCCCTGCTGAATTCCCTCCAGTAGTGGGTCCACTGCCTATGTTTGCATAACTGTGAAGGGCCATTGAGTGAAGGGGCTCTTCTCAGATCACAGAAAGCATGACTCCATTGGCTTCCTGCGTTTGTGCTAGACAGAGAGGCAATGTTTAAGAGGCAGCTTATTTTTTAAATGTATTTTTTTATCCAGGTACATTTTAACTTCTGTCCTTTCTCTGCATGGCTTGCTGGCATTCCTCTTTCTCTAGAGCTCTAAATGTGAGTTCATAACACTCTGCTTTTCTCTGAGCAGCTCGATGACTCTACAAGTCCCATGACCTTCCCTACGCTCAGATGGGTCTCACTGTCTTCTCTGTCCAGGACAAACGCTTGAAGCAACGGAGTCATCCCTTCTGTGATCTGAGAAAAATTTTTGCAACACACCTAAGATCCTCTCATGGCACACCAGTTAAAAATCCCTGCTTACCTGACCGAAGCCTCAGCAGAATCTGACTGCAACTGCAGGAGAGACCCCCCCACACACTTCACAGCACATCCTTGAGTCTGCCACTTAGATGGTACCCAATATATTTTTGTGAATAAATTTCTTATCTCTAAATGCCAAAGAATTTATATCGCATACTCCTCTTTCATCAGAAATTAAACCTGTCTAAAAATGAGCTTTTCTCAGCCCCGCTATTCTTCCCATAGAGATCAACCCTCTCCATGTACGCTAGGGGTACCACCAACTTCTCAACCAAACTTCCAGTCTGGGGGTTCATTCTGGGAAGTTCTTCCCTTTCCTCCTCCTCTACCCTGGTCAGGCTCCTCACTTGCAAAGTAGGGGTAATGGCAATTTCATTGAACTCGTGTGAAGACTAAATGAGTTAAAATATTAATAGTTCAGAATAGTACCTGGTATATAAAAGGTAATAAATGCTGGTTATTATTACTTTTATATTTAGAAGTCAAAATTAATACATATAACTCAGAATTTGTATTTATGCTGAAAAAAAACAGGATATATCCCCACCCAAAATGTGGTTTTCACACAAATGATGAAACTGCACTCATGTACCAAGAGGGTATAAAAAGATTTGTTATGCACATAGTGAGGCTTTCTGGGGCTATCAGGGTAACTTCCAAGCAGCTGTGAAAGTGGCTTGAGAGAGGAGGCCAGGGAGATGTTGGTTCATGGTGGTCGGGATGTGGCTAGGGCGAGGGTCTCTCTATGCATGGTTTGTTATTTCCCACCAGGCCAAAAGAGAGACTATTGGTCTTTCTTATCAGTTTGCCCAGATGTAAGGAAGAAAAAGAGGGAGGGTGAGGCTCACAAGCTGTCGGCAATGTTAAACAGACTTGAGGGGAGGCCGTTGTTTTGGACTGGGCCCCTCTGCTGGGCAGCAACAGACCAGACCAGAATGGACTCACTGGTGCTGGAAGCCACAGAATGTAGCTGAACTCTGAACAACACACAAACAAACAACAACAACAACAAAGCCAAGCGGATCAGGAGGAACTGTTTTACCTGAGCCACTAGATAAGGAAGTCCCCTATGGTTTAAGTAGCAGGAAGGTAACTTTGGTGTAAGCAATCCTCTTTTCATTCTCTCTGCTTCCTTCAGCCTTTTTCTGCCTATAAAATAACTCACTCTGGGCTCGGCGCCTGTGGCTCAATCGGCTAAGGCGCCAGCTACATACACCTAAGGTGGTGGGTTCGAATCCCCAGCCCGGGCCTGCCAAACAGCAATGATGGCTGCAACCAAAAAATGGCCGGGCGTTGTGGCTGGCGCCTGTGGTCCTATCTACTTGGGAGGTGGAGGCAGGAAACTCGCTTGAGCCCAGGAGTTGGAGGTTGCTATGAGCTGTGATGCCATGGCATAGCTTGAGGCTCTGTCTCAAAAAAAAAAATTAAAAAATTAAAAAAAATAAAATAAAATAACTCACTCTGCTCAGCCATCTGGGATGTCCAGTCCAATTGAGCATTTAATTCAATGTTTGTCTACCTTTTTAATCTCATGGCACACTTGAACTTAATTGTTAAACTTCCGTGGTCTACTTAAATTATCTCAAAGAAAGGAGCTAAAAAATATATTTACTGTGCTTTGAACTTCTTCTCAAAATAATGTAATGATCTTTAAAAATTTGGAAGGCACACCTAAGATCCTCCCCATGGGCCACGGTACACCAGCTGAAAA
>CAUYQV010148858.1:0-34787 GCA_963574575.1 Galagoides demidoff
ACGTTTTAAAACAATAACTGAGAAAATGACATGAAGGCTGTGTTGATCAGTTTGATGGAAGTATTTCGGATTGCATGTGAAAACCCCACACTGTACCCCAGAAGTGCATTAATGTACATAGTTACCATTCAAAAAAAAAAAAGTAAAAAAAAAGAAAATATTCCCTGCTTTGGAATGTCTCATCTTCTCTGCAGGCATGGGGGAGAGTCTGGGCACATTCATTAATTCATTCCACAAGCATCTGCCAGGGTCTGTTAGCGCACCGGCTCTGTGCTGGGGACCACTGCAGAGACACCCACTGTCAACACAGGGAAGCGAGAAAATATTAGACGGGGATTCAGGACACCAGTGGGCACCTGGCAGGAACCAGTTCCAAGGAAGAGACTAGAGCAGTGGTTCCCAACCTTCCTGAAATGCCGCGACCCTTTAATATAGTTCCTCATGTTGTGGTGACCCCCAACCATAAGATTATTTTCGTTGCTACTTCATAACTGTAATTTTGCTACTGTTATGAATCGTAATGTAAATATCTGATATGCAGGATGGTCTGAGGCAGCCCCTGTGAAAGGGTTGTTCAACCCCCACATGTTGAGAACCGCTGGTCTAGAGAAAGGGTCCCTTACAGAGGTGTGGACTGGGAGGGGGCCACACAAGAGACAGTGGGGGGCCCAGAGGGTTTCCACAGTGGACAGCACTACTGTCCTAGGGCCAAGGGGACAAGGAAGGACAGGTGAGAGCTGGGATCCAGGGGAGCAAGCTTCCCTCATGAATGATCAGAGCTGCTCTCAGACGCCAGCTTTTAAAACAGGAGGCGGAGGCAGAGGCGCAGTCTGGAGCACATTGGGTAGGGAGCCGGCTACGAGCACTGAGGCTGGCAGGTTCGAACACGGCCCAGCCCAGCTAAGCAACAATGATAACTGCAACAGAAAAATAGCCGAGCATTATGGCAGATGCCTGTAGTCCCAGCTTGGGAGGCTGAGGCAAAAAAGTTGCTTAAGCCTGAGAGTGTGAGGTTGCTGTGAGCTGCGCACGGCACTCTACCAAGGCAACATAGTTAGACTCTGTCTCAAAAAAAAAAAAAAAAAAGAACAGGAGGCAGATGGGAAGAAGGCCTGGGCCTCTGTCCCTTCTGTCCTCCCACCTCTGCTCATGCCTCTCACTGGCCACACCCAACCAGAAGCTGCCCGGAAGGGGAGCCACGAGGTGCTTGGTCTCTGGGGACACGGAGGGGCAGAGGAGGGCTGTGGTGGATGAGAACTGAGGCCGAGCAGCCCTCCTGCTCCGGCTGGGCTCTGCTGCCAGCTGGCTCTTTCCTTCAGCTCGGCATCAGGGTTTTGTTTTCCTTGTCTAAAAATGAACCGTAAAATGAAAACCATTTCAAGGATGATCTCCACCATCCATTTCCACTTTAATAATCTGTGGTTTTAGATAGAGACATAAAAATAGGAATAGATGGATCTAGACACATACAATGTACCCAGCGCACGGCACGGCCATATGTTTGTTTTCTGTAAATATATGTAATACTGTAAAGCCGCGGCTTCCTAGGCATCCTCGTGTATAAATACGCCGGCTGGGTTTCCCCCGGTACACATAAATTAAAGCCGACTTCCACAGAGCACGAGGAAAATCAGCCATCCACGGGTATTCCAGCATTCAGCCGGGCCACATCTCCTCGGGGCTGGGGGTGGGGGCGACATTCAAACTTCCTTGTGATTTTAATCTTTCTGTGCGCAGCTGTCGTGAAAAAATAATGAAGCTCGCAGAACAAACCGCACTGCGGCATGACAGTCTTCTCTCCTGACAGGCTGTAAATTTACTGGAGGGGGATGCAGACAATTGCAAACATCCACACGAGGAAGAGGTTTGGCAAAGATCAGTGGCAGCGCGTGGCTCCCGGGAGAGAGGGAAGGAAATGCAGCCGCCCAGCGTGCGTCCCAGTTAGGGCTGCGGGATCGTCAGTCGCCAGCGCTGCTATTTCCATCTGCGTGATAGTCTAATAATACCTTTGAACAGAAGGAGGCAGCCCCGGGTACCACACAGGGACCCGAGGTGCACGTGAGGGCGTGAGGCACAGGTGTGAGGTGACATTCTCAGTCCTTAACCCCGGGGCTGCTCCCTGACTGGTGTCGCCTTCTGGACTCCGGCCACACTGGACACTTATCTCCCTCCCCTTGCAGCCGCGGCGTGTCCATCCCTCCCGAGCCTAACTGTGCAGAGTGCTCGGCTGGAAGTGGAGCCACTGCACCCAGGGCTGGGACTTTGCTCTTATTCTGGGTGAAAGCCCTTGAGTGTGTCTCTAAGAAAATGAAGCTTTCTGCCTGCATGAGCCTAAGTCCTCGCCAGGACAGGTACACACCCCAGAAGAGAGGCTTAGTCCCCCAAGAAGCCAGTGGCTGGAGAAAGTGAGATTTTAAATATTTGAAAAGTAGTTTTCTTGTGTAATCACCAATAGCGATGTCAGCCATGAACATTGCAGTCAGAGAAGGTAACAGATTCAGAGGGAAAAATCAGCCTAAAAGGGGAAAGATGGAATTTCCAAGAGGGTCCCTGGCAAGAACCGGTGCTCCTGGTGGGCACTGCAGCCAGGTTTCCAGACAATTATGACAGAAAATAATGACAACTGTGAAAGGGACTGGCTGTTAGTTCTAAAATGAATGTCTACATGGAAATTTCTGGAAGAATTTTATCTTCATATTATATCCCTTAGTTCTACCTAAATTTTTGACATGTGTGTGTATTTTTTCAATAAAAAGCACTCTTCTAACACATTCAACCTTCCGCAGGCTCTGGTCATCAGGGTTCCACTGAGGGGGTATTTGCCACAGAATAGTTTTCAGAGAATCTGCAATGTGTTTGCACCCATCACACAACCCTGTGAAGGTCTGATGATGAGTTTACTTAGAATTTATAGCATTCAAATAACTAAAACAGAAAGGCTATAACACAGGAGGAAAGGCCTCCCTCCAGGTGCTGAGAGGCACAGCTGGGGGCACCCGGCATGCTCAGCTTATAGTGGCAACTGATGACATCCAAACAGAACAGAAGGCCCCGAGACCAGTTAGCTGAACAAGAGAATGGATTTGCTCTTGCAGGGCAAGATGTTGTGGGCACGGTGGCCTCCCCAGCTCTCCCTGTTTACAAGAGATTCTGCTGGCAGATCCCTTCTGGTTTCAATACCTTCCATCAGCCCTGATGTTCTTCCAAGAGAAGAAAGACAGCAGAGGCGACCTCTGAAGGCCCGCACTGACCTTGGATTTGGATATTTCTGGCATTCTCTCCACTACCTGGTGACTCGGGAATGCCACTCATGGGGGTGGAATTTGAGGCTTCCAAAAACCGTGGTTTTGGAAACACTCCACCAGCCTGTGACGCCCTGTGCTCTGAGATGCCCCTGGACTTCAGTTTCAGGCCCAAATGGCCCTCTTCATGCTCCATTCTTATTCTGACATCCTGGCTCCATCATCTTTCCAAGCTCACAGGATCCAGCTCCTGACCTGATTCTGGAGTTTGACCACCTTCTTGCCCCAGGGCCAAATACTACAACATCTTGGAACTAGAGTTCTAGGTCACCTGTCTTCCCTCATCTGCAGCTAATCTAACCAAGAAAATTCAATAATGTGGATTAGAAATTTTAAGTGTATTGAATAAGAGAAAAAATCTGGAAAAAAATCACCCCCCCAAAAAAAAACTGCTGCAAAACCATCTTTGTGGTACATGAAAATTACCCAATGTTCAAAATACTGTTAACTTCCACCCCCAAGAAAACTATCATTTTGTTACTTGACCAATTTGCTTTCTATTGAATGGCTTTCAAGGCAATCATTTTCCACTCTTTCCATTTGTTACCCTGTCCCTCAGCCAAATCTTCTCACACCTTTGTCGTGTCACACTTTCCCCAGAACACTGCCTCCCCACCCACCCAACTCCCTGCATCTTCCCCACCACAAAGCACCCACCTATACCCGCCCAGCCCCAAGCTGGTAAGACACCTGACTGCATTCCTTCCTGTGACCTATGCCCCTGCACCTATCCACCAGTCCCACAACAAAAACTCCAACAGGTCTCCACTAAGCTACCTGCAGCAACACCTATCCTACCACCTGTATGTTCAATGAATTATTTTATTTCTCTCACTTTGAGACCTTAACTCCCTCATTCAGCTGTACAGTTCTGAAGATGGCTGTGGAGAAGGCACAACACCGGGGAGCCACCCATGCAGGGGCCTACACACAACATCCTTCATCCTACAAAACCCTTCCCCACTTGGAAGGCAGGTTCCAGAATCAAGGCTTTCTGAAATTACATTGAGGACAATCCCATGAGTTATCACCATCTGATGGAGTTTTCCTCCGCTCTGGTCTGTGATTTTTATTTAGGTTTGGAATCCTTCTAACACAGATTGAAACCTAGAGGGTAAAGTCACAGAGAAAGAGAGAGAGAAAACGGCATCACTGGGGTATCCTTGCCATAGAATTTCAGACACATAAACGACCTGGAGCATCACTGTCCACCTGCTGTCAGACGCACGGTTATCCTCACATCAGCTTCTACAGGAACTGTGAGTGTGGGAACTCCTTTCCCATTTTAACACTTTGATTCTTCATGCCTTGCTTACTTTTCTCCATTTTACACTCAGAACGTCTTGGTTTCTGTTGCGGTTCCTCCCTCCTTTTAATAGACATTCTTTTTGTTCCCTTAGTTTAATATCTTTATTCTTTATTTCTACACATAAGTGGTGTCGCTGAAGATTACTTTACTTATGACCTACAAAAGCCTATCGGCTCACATGGAAGGGAGAATGCATGGGAAGAACGTGGGGATAGTCCATGTGATGGAAGGAGGGTGGACGGAGCCCAGCTTGGGGGAGTCAGGTGCACCTGAAACAACCAGCACCCAAACTCGGATGGCCATGTCCTACTCACTGTCCTCTCAGCCTCATCTCTGCTTCCCAGTCTCATTGCCTCAGTCTGGACTGGCCTCCCCTACAAGACTGGAAATACAGTGGCCAGCACCTACTAAAGTGGGCAGCTTGGGTCTCCCATCATCAGAGAGGCTCTGCCTTACAGCTGCAGGTAAAAGTCCTAGGGAGGAAGCCGAGCAACCTGGCTTGGGTCAGGTGCTCAGACAGGGCCAGTCAACCTTGGTCCTGACCCCTCTAACTATAGCGACTGAAGCCCATCCACACGCTGTAAAGGAAGTGCTGTCACTGAGAGAGATGGACAGACCAGACAGCAGGTCTTCCCTATGCAAGTGCACGTGTTATAGGATAATAATGAGAACAGGCAGGACCTAGTAAGGAATTTTGGCTGCCACAGTGGGCCAGATTCCCAGTGCAGACAATCGTGTCTTCCACTGGTATCATCAGATCTAGAATTACAGTTGTGTAGTATGAAAGGAAGAGTAGTAGCCCCCCAAAGATGTCCATGTCCTAATTCCCAGGACAGGGGAGTACATTACCTTACAAGGAAGGAATTACAGTTGCCCATCAGCTGACTTGAGAGTAGAGAGATTATCCTAGACCACCTGAGTGTGCCTAATGTAATCACCAAGGTCTTGAATTGAGTGAAATTGAAATCAAATGAAATTGAAAGTGTGAAGTTGAAGAGGCAGAGAAGTCAGGGTCAAGGTGACATGACACGAGAAAGATATGATTGGACGATGCTGACTTTGAAGACACAAGAGGCCACAGGACAAGGAACGCTGACGGTCTGCAGGAGCCGGGGGGAAGGGCAAGACAACTGATTCTGTCCTGGAGGCCTCAGAAGGAAAGCAGCCCCCCCACCCCGACACCTCGCTCTTAGCCAGCGAGCCCCATTTTGGAATCCCTCTGTATAAATTCTGACTTCTAGAACTGTAAGGTAATACATTTGTGTTGCTCTAAGCCTCTGAGCTGTGATCATTTGTTATAGCAGCAGTAGGAAGGGAATACAAGCCATTCCATCTATACCTGTTCCCAAAAATCGCATACACTGTAACTATATACAACCTTTACTTTTTTGTTACAAATATGTTTTAAAATACAAAAGAACAGAAACTAATGCATGCCGTGGTAGTAGGGTTACAGAGGGGAGACCTTGGTTGAGGGAGGAGGGTCTTCATAGCAGATAGAGTTCGCTTCTGCAGCCCTGGCCTCTGAACGAGGTTTGGAGGCCTGCACCCGCAGGGTTGGGCTGGGCGCTCTCATGAAAGAACCCTGGGCAGAACAGAGTGTCGAGGGGCTACCAACAAAGCCTGGCTCCGAACAGGGGTAGGTCCTCCTCCCACCTCTGATCTGAACTCCCTTCCACTCTTGACTCACAAAGGGCCATCAGCTTTAGAAACATCTGGGGCAGCTCCAGGATTGTACGTGTCTCCCACATGTTGGAAACACTCAGCCAAGGAAGCTGAGAGGTCTCCACGGCAGCAGTTGCCACCGGGTAGGCATCAGAGCAGAGCAGGAAAGTAAAGGAGGTGGGTGCACGTGCAGATATATGGCAAAGAACCTCACGGGATACTCAGGGAGCCCTTCCACAAAGCCGGTCTAAGGCCCAGGTTGAGAACCACTGGGACCATCCTTCCCTGCATCGTCCAGCTCAATAGGACATGCCACACCAGACAGAAGGGAAGCCTGGGCGTGCTGAGACCATCACGGCACTCACCCTGCTGGGTGTTGCTTATTATGGCCTTGACCTCATGCCGAACTCCTATACCCTAAGTATTTGATTACTGTCTCTTGACATTTACACATGGAGTTTAAATACTTGACCACCCCACCGTTTGAATCGTGGTTCTCTCTAGCATTGCCCTAGGGAGATACTCCGCCTTTCCAATACAATTCTCTGTCCTCAGACCCTGGCTTGGTGCCCCAGTTCCCACCCCTCCCAGGAGATGGGGACTTGGAGTAATGAGCAGGCTTTGACCCACATTCCTGCCACTCACTCAATTCCTGGAGCCGCTAGAAGGAATGGGGAAAAATTTACCCAAATTTAAACCAGTCCGCCCCTTTCTTCTTCTCCAATAATGACTGATGGTACTAAAATGTCTAATTTTAATTTGATACATTTATCAGTATTTCTTAACGCTCATGAACCTATTCCAAACCTATTATGCAGAGACATAGATTAAAATACATCTCTATAATTTACAACGGTTAATCCTTCCTGAATCCAGGGCTGCAAGGCTAAACCTGGCGTTGTGATGTCAGAACCACTTAATGACACACAGCTAATACGTGCTGAGTATGAATATTGCAGTTCATTTCTGCCACTGCTCTACTCATGATTTTTACCAGAAGTCCTCCCCCAACGGTCTTCCATTCCTCTCAGAGGAGGACTAGCCCAGCAAAGAAACCCACAGTCGTTGGTATCAGACACTTGGTTTGAATCCCAGGCCTGTAGGGTTTGGGCAAATAATTTACTATTTCTGAACTTCCTTATCTGCCCACGGGAATGTGATTATTTCCCTTTCAAGACTCATCAAGTAGTGAGACTTGAATGCTGGGAGTGTCTGCACCACGCCAAGCTCTGTGTTTCCACCTGGCATCTGGTCTATTTCCCACCTCCACTGGCCCGGATCCCGCCCACTGGCTTTCCAAAAACCGAAGCAGACTCCTGGTGTGGCAGCCCTGCACTGTGCCTGGATCACTCCCAACCAGAAGGAAGGAATGTCCTGCCCGTTACAGGGAGGGGGCATTTTCTCCCACCCCTTGATCACTGCCCTGTAGATTCTACTCGAGACTTCATTCTACTTAGCGGCTGCCTAGCTGTAGAAGTTACCTGAAATACATGAGGCTTTTCAGACATTGTTGTCTAAAAGGAAGTTTATACCGTCCCAATATTTTCCATCCCAGTGTTTTTTCCCCTCAAGAAAATAATTTCTCTTTATTGCTTTTCTTGATTACAAAAGCAATATAAGCTTGCTTTAGAAAATTCAAGGCATACGTAGAAAATAAAAATTCCTGCCTGATCCTACTCGCCTCCCCCACCAGGAAAATCACACACTATTAAACGAGGTTGGGAGGGTTGGCTGGCTGCTTTCTTGCTTGTTTTAATCCAGTTTAAGCTACTTTCAGGGGCAATAGGTACCGAAACTTATTTTAGGCATCAAAAAGTAGAAAATGACTTCTCTTTCTTTCTGAGGAGGTTACTCCCAGAAGGCCTGCATTCTCGGTTGTTTTGTAAGTATTGTTGTTTTCTATTCCTTCCTAGAAAAGAAATATTTCCCCTATCCTGAATTTCAATTATCTATCCACTGGAAATTTTATTTCATAAAAATTGATCAGAATGAGAGTGGTGAAAGCAAAGACCATATTGAAAGATGGTGGATGAGTCTGCCCAACTCCATAAGCAGTGTTTGAATGTGGGTAAAAAAGACCAGAATGAATTAACGTGAAGGCCAAGATGACATGGCCGCTCAGTGGCTCTGGTGCCAGTGAGATCGGCTGGAAGCTTCAGTACCTAAAAATAACAAAGCTGCTTTTCAAACCATAATGAGAGTCTACCTGGATATAATTAAAGCTGGAAGGAAAAAAAATTTCTTCTGCCTCACAAACATCCTAAAACACTCCAGAGTTTCTAACTACAGGGAGACTGAGCTCCTGGAATTTCATATCATCTGGCACGGAGGAAATATTGGGGTCTGACCCCTGACTTTACAAAAACAGCATCTTAGCTCCAATTCTCTGTGTCCAAATTAAGTCATTTTGAAGGATAGCTTCACCAGAGATAAAAAGATAAATCTGAAAAAAAAAGTCAGTTTTAAAGGTCACTTATCCTATATGGGCATAGACATTAAAATCAGACTTACGTTATCAGATTTCTCAAAAGAAGGGAAAAGCCCATATTCTTATAGTCATTCATTCATTCATTTTAACAATTATTCTTAAGAAAAAATTATTGATCCAACCCTTTTGCTAGGCACTGAAGATTCCACAATCAATGAGAAGAGACAAATGCCACGGGTACCACAAAGTACACGCTGCCGTCCCAAGGGCTCAGGTGCAAGGTGGTGAGGACACCTGAAGGGAGGGTGCATGCACCTGCACGCAGACCCCAGGGCGCAGTGTCCCGCTAGAAATAGCTACGTGGTCCTCTCCAAATTAGTCTGCTTAGCAACTTTTCATCTAGAAAAGGTAGAGGGGACTTGATTTGTGTGTTAGCATCCTAGGGCTGCTGTAACAAATACCACAAACTAGGCAAACTAGGTGGCTTCACATGACAATAAGTTACTGTCTCGTACTTGTGGAGGACGGAGTCTGAAATGGAGGTGTCAGCAGGACCATCCTCTCTCCAAGCTCTCAGGAAGGACCCTTTCTTGCCTCTTCTAGATGGTGGTAGTTGGCAGCAATCCCTGGAGTCTTCTGCTTATTCCTCCTCTGCTTGTTCCAATCTCTGCCTCAATCTTCACGACGCTTTCTCTCCTAGGTGCCTACCTCTATGTCCAAATTTCCCTCTTCTTAAATGGACATAGTCACGTTGGAATGAGGGCCCACCCTAATACAGAACGACCCCATCTTAGCTGGGTCACATCCGCAAAGACCCCATTTAACCCTAACCCAAATAAGGTTACATTCCCAGGTTCCAATGGATATGAACTGGGGGAGACATTATTCAACCTAGTAAAATCTGTAACTGTTTAAAAGGAATGTTTGTTTTAAACTGCCATCTGAACATCATATTTAAGTGATCTCAAAACACAGTTTTTGTTCATTAGTTATTTAACTGGGAACATTGGGGTAAATGCCCTTGGGGTAAATAGTAGCCACAATCAAATGTCAACTTATCTTCTAAAGGAACCCGCACTCTGAACATAGGATCTTAGAAAAGAAAAAAAACCTCTTGACTTTACCCTTGCTTCTGTCACGAGGTGACCAACCTCCCCCGGTTTGCCTGGGACTTCCCAGCGTTTGTACCAAAAATCCCATGTTGCAAGTAACCCTTCGGTCCCAGGCAGCTGGGGACAGCCAGTCACCCTGACACCCTATGTAAAGACTAACGTCCTTGAGAAAATCAAGAGCTTGACTAACCAGAACATGAGCAGCAGAGTAAAATATTCACTCAATCAGTGTGTTCTTAAAGCAGGCTTGTAGTCAATTAATTGATTAAAACGTAGACTGGAATCGTGAGCACCCCAATTGCATGTGCAAAGGCAGTGAGCATATACCGAAATAGAATCGACGTGTCTGCTGAGAGAACGCACAGACCTCACTAAGTCAGCCAGGCACGTTTTCTCCTTGTACCCACTGGATGGGTGACGCTTGTAGCAGCATTGTGTGACTGCAGCGTGATTTCCCGACTCTGCAGAAGCTCAAAACTCTGGAGTTCTGTCCCTGCAGGTAGCGCCCACCCTGCCTCAGCCCAGAATGTCATCACTGCTGAGGCTCATTTCTTGTGGCTCTTAAAGGTGATCAAAGTTTGAAACTCTCCTCAGTACAAAGAATCTTGGGGGGACAAAGCCCTGAAATTGTGAACAGCAATAACCTTAGGAAGGATCCGAAGGCCCCAAGGGAACACGCGGAGGGACAGAGGCCGTTACCAAAGTTTAGTAGTATAGATTCTAATATCTAAAACATATGAAAACAGACCTGCTCTTACCCACGCAAGTGGAAGAATTTGTGAGCCCTTCATATGGAAGAAAACAAATAGAATTTTTATCTCACATCCTGGCTCTAGCATTCACATGTTAGGGCAAGCAAGTCACTGAATCTCTTTGGGCCTCAGTTTCCTCGACTATAAAATGAGAAAAATAATCTCTGCCTCCCAAACTCATAGGGTTGGTACAAAGTACATTAGGTGCTCTGACTCTTGACAGCACCATCCAAATATAAAGTGCTGTTATGAGGAAAGAACAGAGGAAACTATTTACTGGGCCATCCTCCTGCAGCGTGGCAGAAAGACCATATCAGTTTGATGACTTAATCATTTAATTCTGCTGCCTCCAACCTGCATTATTGTTCTGAAATTGTAGATTCCTTCCCTTGTTAGAAATAATCCTTGTAATACTGGTATCATTTTTAAGGCTTTATTCACATGAGTTTAATCAAAAAAAAGAAATAACCTGTATATGCTCATTGTAAAAATTTCAAGTAGGACAAAATTCAGATAAATGATCATCCAAGGAAGAAATATTTTCCCGTTCTCACCCCTTATCCACCCCCAAATTATATTATGACTTGTAATAACTAAATTTTGACTGCCCACTCTGAAAATGTTCAAAGTGGCATGCAGACTCTCTAATTTTAAGGGCTATGGGCTATGGAAAGATTGTTCTCTGCTGTTGCATTTGAGGACCTGAACAACGGCCTTCCCCCTTCTGTGCCTTGTCACCTTTTTGCAAGTTGTGACAGGGTGAGCTGGAGGGGCTGTGGGCCAGACCTTGATGAGGAGTCTAGTGATAAAGCACTGGGCAGGCTAGGGACACTGTTCCCTGAAGTTGGTATGTCCTCCCTGGTCTCCAAATGTGCAAATGCGTTTGTGCTGAAATTGTGTAGAAACCAACCCTGGACTCCCTAAACACACAGCAGTCATCACTCCAAAAAAGAACATCCTGGTCAAAAGGCTTAAAGCCTCCTACAAATACTTCATTCTAGCCTCCAGAAGAAAAGAAATTCCAGAATCTCTGCAAACGTAAGGCTGAGTCCCCACCATTCGAGCAGGACCCACGGATACCGAGCCAGCATGGTATTTTCCAGACACAACTTTCTGTTGTCTCCCTTCCTTCAGCTCACTCCTCTCTCTTCCTTCTTTCCTTAACCCTTTCCTCCATCCTGTCTTCCTTATAAACCAGAGGACCTCTTCCTTTAGATGAAATCTTATGCAGGAGCCCCTTTTCCCTTCTTTCCTGATCCCCCTTTCTGGGAAGACCACTCTCACAAGAACAGAAACCTACTTGGTCTAACTCACCAAATCCAAGTGATGCTTTGGAAGAGTATTTTGGCCCATAGAATCTGAAGGACCAAAGTTTCTTCTGGAGACCCACAAGACCTAAAGGATCCAACCATGCAGCAGTGAGGGCAGAGGAAAAGGGGAGAGGGAACATGGGAGGGGAGACATGCAGAAGTTGGAGGGGGCACCAGAGAGAGACCATTGGAGCACCTCTGGGCTAACGGGCAATGGCTGCCTGGGAGAAGACATGTTCCCACTCCTGCCCCCAAAAGAGAGCAGGGCTCACAAGAGCCACCATCGGGTGGACCAAAGTCCTCTAGAAAACAATTCCCAAGACTCCATGTTAGGAAAGAAGGCCATGACACCAGATAGCTTTAGGGAGTAGGATCATGAAGGGAAGTCTCCTGCAACCCCAGATCAGAGCAAAGCCTTGTCCCACATTCTGTCCCCAAGCCACTCCCTCTCAGTGTAGAAGGTATTTGAATGGTCCTTTCCCAGCCTCTCAGGTAAGTGGAAGACCCTGCAGAACGTACAGGCCAGATGCTCTGGGACGAATATAACAACCTTTGGCATGAAGTCAGTGCTCTGAAAATGGTTCTATGGACGTTAAACTTGATTCTTCTTCAGTTCAGACTGTTGTCCAGAGCCAGAAGTTGAGCTATCATTTTAGAATAAAAGCTTAAATGATACACCTCAGAACTCACCTTACTTCTGTACATGCTCATCTTAAAAAGGAAGAAAAACAACCTAATAAAACAATGAGCCAAGCATTTGAATATGTATTTCTCCAAAGAAAACATCCAGATGACCTACAAGCACATGAAAGGATGCTCAGCATCACTAATCGTTAGGGAAATGATTTGATTAACCCTAACCTTGTGGGGAGCAGCTGTGGCTGGCAGGGCCCCCAAGGCATGGGAAATGCTCAGGGAGTGACCCCCAACCACTTTTCCTCCCTTAACATTATTTTCATCTGTCACAAGTCACATAGCCCAAGCATACTTTCTTTGTCATCAGCCAGCACACAGCTTTTCCTCTTTAAGGTTGATCTTGACTTCATGTGTTAAGATTTATGCAACCTTGTTAAGATGCTATATAAATAAAACTATTTCCATGGATCAGGAGCTGGCTGCAGTCATTGCCTGCATTAGCCCTCCTGATGCCATCCTATCTTGCATCTCCTGTCTTTCTTTACCTCCCTCTGTCTTTCTAGCTTCATTTCTCAATTTCCCACCATTTCTACTCAGGTCAGCTCTCCCTACTCATGCCAGGTCACAAGACCTCTCTTTCTTCCTCTCTCTGGTGCATGACATGTGGCGCCCAAACAGGGACTTGAGTACAGAAGAGTGAGTTCAAGCAGGTGAGAGAATCCTTGTTCCCCACCATTCCCCCTCTGGTTCAAACAGTGACCAGGGCATGATATAGTGGAACTAAGCAAGTGAGGAAAGCCCCCGTGAGAAGAGGAAAATGAGAAAAGTGAAAAAAGTGGAACTGTACAGTTAGTAAGTTTTGGGGGGTAACCATAGTCACAAATAATTCTGTCTGTCTATGTGTTTGTATATGTTATGTGCCTGTGAATTCACTAAAAACTGTAGAAGGTTAAGGATAAAAGAAACTGTAAGGTTAAGGGTAAAAACTGTAGAAACTGTAAGGTTAAGGGTAAAAACTGTGTACTGGCCAATAACAAGGAAAGTGTGAATGGGCTATGTGACTTCTGACAGGTGAAAATAATTAAGGGAGGAAAGTGGTTGGGGGTCACTCCCTGAGCATTTCCCAGGCTGTGGGGGTCCTGCTGGCCACAGCCTGCTCCCCACATAACCCTCACCCCAATAAGGTTACATTCTCAAATCAAAACCACAATGAGATGCCACCTCACACCCCTTTGAATGGCTACTATCAAAAAGAAAATAAACCCCCAGAAAATAACAAGCATTGGCAAGAATGTAGAGGAAGTAGAACCCCTGTGTCCTGCTGGGAATATGTAGGTTCCTCAAAAGACTAAATATAAAATTACCATATGGTCCAGCAATTCTGGGTAAATACCCAAAAGAATAGAAAACAGGAACTCAGGCTTGGCACCCATAGCACAGTTGTTACAGCACTGGCCTCATACACCGAGGCTGGTAGGTTCAAACCCAGCCTGGGCCAGCTAAACAACATTGACAAGTGCAACAAAAAAAACCTGAGCATTGTGGCAGCACCTGTAGTCCCAGCTACCTGGGAAGCTGAGGCAAGGAATTGCTTAAGCCCAAGAGTTTAAGGTTGCAGTGAGCTGTAATGCCAGAGCACCCTACAGAGGGCAACATAATAAGATTCTGTCTCAAAAAAAAAACACCCAGGAACTCAAAGAGATATGTGTATACCCATGTTGTAGCAGCATGATTTACAATGGCCAGCTGATAGAGGTAACCCCACTGTCACCCAATGGATGAATGTATGAACAAAAAGTAATATCTATATCTATATCTTTATATATATGCAATGGATTACTAGCCTTAGAAAGGGAGGAAATTCTGTCAGATGTTACACCATGGATGAACCTCAAGAACACTATGCTAAGTAAAATAAGCCAGTCCCCCAAAGACAGATACTGCATGGTCCCACTATACATAGAGTGGTCAGACTCATAGAAGCAGAAAGCAGAACTGCTGAGTTTGGGGCTGGGAGGAGAGTTATGGTTTCAAGAGTATGGTTTCCAGTTTGGGAAGATGGAAAGAGATTGGTTGCACAACCACATGAACATGCTTAACACCGTTAAACTGTGCACTTAAAAATGGTCAACATGGTAAATTTTATGTCATACTTTTTTTTGCATTTTAGAATTTTATTATTTTGAGTTAATATACAGCACCTAAACACATTATAGAACTTAAAGTATAAGGCTACGCATGTTAGTCAAACAGATAATGAAATCAGCAAAAGCCAGAGAAGTGAAAAACTCACCAGAGGATGAGCTAACCAGCAAATGATTTGGCAACAGGCTTCTTTTTTGTTTTGGTTTGGTTTTTGTAAAAAATTTTTTATTGTTTGAGATTCATTGAGGGTACAAAGAATTAGGTTACACTGATTGCATTTGTTAGATACAGTCCCTCTTATAATTGTGTCCCACCCCCATACATGATGTTTTTATAAGTAAGTGGTAAGAGGTGTGGGTCCAGTTTCAGCCTTTTACATATGGTTATCCAGCTCTCCAAACACCATTTACTGAATACAGATTCTTTTCTCCAGTGTATGTTCTTGTTTGATTTATCAAATATCAGGTGACTGTCAAATGTTAGTTTTATCTCATGGTTTTCTATTTGGTTCCAAATGTCATCTTCTCTTTTTTTGTGCAAATACCATGCTGCTTTGATCACTATGGCCTTGCAGTATAGCTTAAAGTCTGGTCTGGTTTTGTTTTTATTACTAAGAATTGTCTTGGCTGTATTGGTTTTTTTCTGGTTTATACAAAACAAAGAATTATTTTTTCCAAATCTTGAAATTAAGATAATGGTATTTGAACAGGGATTGAATTGAATCTGTAGATTGCTTTGGAAGTATAGACATTTTGACAATGTTGATTCTTCCCAGCCACGAGCATGGTATGTTTTTCCATTTGTTAATATCTTCTGCTATTTCTTTTCTCAGGGTTTCATAATTTTCTTTGCAGAGGCTCTTCACCTCTTTTGTTAGGCATATCCCTAGGTTTTTCTTTCTTTTTTTTTCTTTTTTTTTTTTATTGAATGGTAACTATGTACATTAATGCACTTCTGGGGTACAGTGTGGGGTTTTCACATGCGGTATTTCTTTCTTTCTTTTCTTTTCTTTCTTTCTTTTTTTTTTTTTTTTGAAGCTACTGTGAAGGGAATTGTGTCCTTGATTAGTTTTATATCTTGGCTGTTATTTGCATATATTTGCCACAATTTAAAAAAAAATTTGTTTTGAGACAGAGTCTCACTCTGTCACCCTGGGTAGAGTGCCATGGTATCATAGTCATAGCTCACAGCAACCCCAAACTCCTGGGTTCAAGTGATTCTCCTGCCTCAGCCTCCCAAGTAGCTGGGACTATAGGCACCCGCCACAACTCCTGGCTAGCTTTTTCTTTAAAGTAGAAAAGGGTCTAGCTCTTGCTCAGGAGCTCAACCAATTAATCTGCCTCTGCCTCCCCAAGTGGGAAGGATTACAGATGTGGACCACCATGACCAGCCTATTTAAAATTAAAATTCAATTCAATTATTAAATTTTTTAGCAATTTGAGAAAAAGATTCATACTAAGTTCAAACATAGAGTAAAGATGAAGGCACAATGATTTGCAGCAAAAGGAAATACAAGTTACTAAAAGTCAGTCCTATTTAATAAAAAAGGAAATGTAGAAAATGAAAGACTCAATCCTAGTGATAAAGAACAGAGGGGAAAAGCATCAGGCAAAGCAAAACAAGAGAAAAGAGACACAATTTTTTGGTTAGGTTCTGAAAGTCCTAAGCATTGTGTGCCAAATAGTCATTCTTGCAAATAGTATATGTAGATGCTGCCAAAGCTGATCATTACCCCCACTCTGCTCTCAAGCTTTTTCTTATTTACATATATAGAAGTATATTAAATGGCACACCTGCTGTCTCCTCTCCAAGAGCAGGGTCTGTGTCTGTCTCCCTCGCCATGTTATCCACAGAACACTTGACACATAAAAGGCAATGCATTGATTATTGATTGATTAAATGCCCGCATTCATGAAGATGTGCACACCTTTCTTGGAAAGCAGCCATTACATTGATATATTTTTCTTGGGAGGATAAACTGGTTTTATGTTTTAGAAATATGATCTGGCAAATCTCTCAGCATTTCTAAAGCACTCAGTCTTTAACCCAGAACTCCCCTCTCAGCAATTTTTCCTGTAGATAAACTCCTATGCATTTTACAAAGATGTAAACATGGACATTTATTGAAGCATTATTTGCAATTGACAAATTCTGGACTGGGTGCAGTAGCTCACACTTGTAATCCTACCACTCTGGGAGGCCAAGGTGGGTGAATCACCAGAGCTCAGGAGTTTGAGACCAACCTGGGCAAAAGCAAAACCTCATCCCTAAAGATAGAAAAAAAGAAAAACTAGCTGGGCATAATGGCAGGCACCTGTAGTCTCAGGTACTCAGGATGATGAGGCAAAAGAATCACTTGAGCCCAAGGGTTACTGCAAGCTATGATGTCATGGCACTCTACTCAGAGTGATAAACTGAGACTGTCTCAAAAAAAGAAAAAAAAGAAAAGAAAAATTCTGAAAACCATATAAATATTTAAGTAAATTATGCTGTATTCACATGATGGAATACTATGTAGTCACTTTAAAAAGAGATATTCATGGGTGGTGCCCATGGCTCAAAGGAGTAGGGCACCGGCCCCATATACTGGAGGTGGCAGGTTCAAACCCAGCCTCGACCAAAAACTGTGCCAAAAAAAAGAGAGATATTCATGGAAAGATACTCAAAATCTATTCCAGTTAAATCGTAAATGATGTAAGAGTATAGTTAGGGAGATCTCAACTGTGTTTTGTGGTTTTTTTCTTAAAAGTGCTTATAAATGAAGAGAAGGTCAACAAGGGAAACAGTCTCAGGAATAGGACCAAGTTTCTGAGGGAGGAGTCATTTCTACCCTTCAGTCGTATCCTTCTAGACTCTAAAATGTTTTTACCCTAAGCATGTATTGGTTTTATAACATCAAGGCCAGGATGACACAATTCTCAAGGCTAGAACATTAAACTGTACAGAATATACCCCCTGATCCTTAGTGCCCTATACATGTTCTGTGTGCCCCACATTTCCCCAAGTGGGTCTTTGTGAGCAAGAAGCCACTTTAGCATCATCTAAGTGTGGATTTTTTTGTTTGTTGGTTGGTTTAAATAAAACTTGAGAGTTTTCAAAGTGCCTGAATTAGTCAGGATAGACTCAGCTATGCTGCAGTAACAAACATTCAATAAAGGTTGATATCTCCCTGTGCAGGGTAGGCAGCCCATGGCTTCTGTGACTTCAAGGAAGGGGGAGAACTAGAGGATGTTCTTAAAGTCAAGCATGGAGGTGGCTCCCATAACCTCCACCCACAGCCCACAAACTGGACTGAGAAACCACCTGACTTCAAAGATGACCAGAAAGGCAGGGGAGATGAAGGATATTGGGAAAACACTAACAGTCATAGTTAGGGTACCTACCTGTGAGGTATGAGGCCATTTTTGCCTGCTAATATCCCTGCAAAGTAAAAGAGGAAGGTGGTGTTATCTCCTGCCCCCCATAAGGCAAGAACACGGATGGTTTATTCAGCACAAAGAAGCAAAGGGCAGGGAACTGACGCTGATAAAACTTACCACTGCCAAACGACTGGTGCCAGAGGCTTGAGGCCTGCCATCTTTCTGAAGTCTCCCAGGTGAGAAAGTGCACTCAGGAGGCGGGAAACTCCATGATCGATGTCTAGCAAGGAGAGCCTTCTCATGAGGACCTTGGTTTTCAGACCAGCACCTGAGCATTATCTGTCACTCCAAGTGGCCGGCCTCCACCCTCCCTAGTCACCTTCAATCTTGGCCCCATCCAAACCTGGCAGGGAAGATACCAGTGGTGGGGACTGTCCCAAGACACTTCTCCCCTGTCCCCTTCAACCTCATGACCAAGTAGCAGCTGAACATGGTTTCCTGCTGGGTCCTGAGCCCATCTCTGAATCCCACCCAGGAAGAGGGCCCAGAAGCCTATGAAAATCTGCCAGGCCCTGACCCCTCTATACCCTGCCCCCATAACTGCCATTCAGGTCAATGGCCAGGCCCCTGGACTACCTGGCCCAGAAGTTCCCCATTTTTAAGTTCTGGATGCCAAACCCCACTTCCCTCAACCTCACCCCCACAGGAGAGCAGGGGTTGTGATCTTTCATGGGTATGATCTATCATATATCCCACAGCATCCTAAGCCTGGGCACCAGTGAACCAGCGCTCTAGATACTTACAGAAGCAGTGAAATGGCCTCTTCTTCCCCTCTGTCCTATTGCCTAGGCATCCAGCCTTACTCCTGGTTCCAGCACCAGTCATGGAAATGCAGGCAGACTTTGTCTCTGGTCTGGAGATCTGAGATCTTCACACCCCTCCCACTGTGTTCCATCACTAATTAGCCCGGTACTTCAGAGAGACTCTGCAGAAACTCAGCTTGTCCAAATGTTGCTTATAAAATAATCCATATTGCAACACAGGAATTTATGAATTTGCTAGGAAACAAAACATCTCTCTTAAGAAAATAGAACAAAAAAAGAGTTTAGGGAAATTTGGTCAGAATAGAAAATGATTATTTACTGTTCCTGAGCTGTGTAGAAAAGAGCGTGGGAAAATTCCAGTGTGTTTTGGGGGAAGTGGTATCCAGGGTGCTGAGGAGGAACCAGGAGCTCTGTCTCTGTAGAGAGGACCCTACTGTTTTGTCTGCCCAGCAGACCTGGCCTTCTGCTGGGACAAGCCCTGCTCTATCCATCTGTGTGGCCCACTGGGCATACTCAGGTTCATATATTATGGTCTTGCACATGTGACCCAAGCCAGCCCGAAGAGCTCTTTGTGTGGGTGTGTACTTAATTCCTGGCATGAAAGAGGGTATTTTTAATCTGAAATTTACCAAGATTAAGTCTACATGTGTATGTAATTTGAAGGTGAGACTGTTTCCATGTCCTGACTCACATCTTGAATGGTGCCAACTTGGGAGCTGGTGAGGGCGCCATTTTGGACTGTGTTCATGGAGATGTTGGCAGGGCCTTTCTGCTGGTGCAGAGACCCAGGGAGGCAGGAACCAGAGTCCTGGCAGTGGTCTTCCTGAGGCCCCACGGAGCTCCAGGGCCTGGTTCCATTCCATTTCTGGTTCCGAAGCTCAGCAACCTCCCAGGCCTTGGGCTCACAGAGACCCAACGTCTTTAATGAAAGTCTCTTCTTTTCTTGCTTAAGTAGTTCGTGTGACTTTCTACGCTTTGTGATCCAAATTCCGAAGTAATACCAGTGGTAACTGAGGCAGGCCAGCACCGACCAATTTGCAAGCCAAATTTTCCATAATACTCTGGAGAACCATTACCAAGTGTACCTAGACTATGAACAAAACAATTCTGCAGTTAGGCAACAAAGATTTATATTCTCTGAAAGTATTTACTATTCTGACCAAACTTTCTCAGAATAGATAAGGACTTATTAAATTAAATCAATTTCACTTACTCTACACAAGGGGAGACATACGGGTAGCACAAGCTAAGTTGCTGTTTGTAAGGTAAGGGCCATGATATCTCTGAGTCACTGGTGGGTTCCCTGACTATAGCCGTCACCACTGTCCTCAGTCTCCTACTGCTACTTTAAGGCATAACCCATCATCCTACAGGATGGTCACATTTGAAAGCTATGATGGCATTGTGCCTAAGGCAATAGAAACTACTATTGTATAAACCAGAAATAATCATGAGGGAGAAAGCAGAAGAACTGGGGTCACTTACAATTAAAATATTTTATCTTTTTTTTTTTTTGAGACAGAATCTCACTATGTCACCCTCAGTAGAGTGCTGTAGCATCACAGCTCACAGCAACCTCAGACTCTTGGGCTTAACCTCCTCTTGCCTCAGCCTCCCAAGTAGCTGGGACAACAGGAGCCTGCCACAATGCCCAGCTATTTTTTTGTTGCAGTTGTCATTGTTGTTTAGCAGCCCAGGCAGGGTTCAAACCCGCCAGCCTCAGCATATGTGGCTGGCACCTACCCACTAAGCTATGGGTGCCGAGCCTAAAATATTGTATCTTCTTTAAAATAAATATGTAAAGGAGAAATATTTTCCTACGAGAGTACTGAATTCCAGGAACTGGGCTAAAGCTTCTAACCAATGTGTTCTGTCAAGGAAGATAAAAACAGCTGAGCTGCCCACACGTTACAGGGAAAGTCTTGGCTCCGCGGACACTCCTCTGTTTTAAGGTGATGGCCTTTCACTGTCCTGGCATTCTACATTGTTCTCAGCCGAACCTGCCAGTCTTTCTTAGCCTTGGTTACTAGAATCTCCAGTTTCCTGAATTTCAAACCCAGGGATTATTTTTACCATAATGGGAACATGCACACCTGACCACTTGCCAAAAATCTGACAGGAAGGAGAAAATTGGCTAAGAGGAAACTCAGTGAATTCTGCCCTGGCCTTTCTCCAGGGATGTGTGTTTACAGGAGGTGTTTGGTGGGTACGTGCAGTTCCCCTCTGCGTGGCTCACCTCTCCCTGCCATCTGCCAGGCCCCGGAATGCAAAGATAAATGCAGCAGTGTCCTGGACCTCCCTGAGCCACACAGAGTCATCAGGAAGGGGGACAGGTGGCCGGGATCCATGATGCCACACGTCAGGCCCCAAACAGCTGAGACTCCAGGCACACAGATAAGAGAGTCGGCAATGCGGCAGGCCTATCCTGGACACCACAGAAAATAGTGAGCAGGGAGCTGGCCCTGCCAGAGGGGTGCAGGCCTGCCAAGTAGACGGAAGTAGGAAGGGCCTTCCCGGAGGACCCAGGTGAACAGAAGCCTATGTTGAGAAGGTGCCTGGGAACATGAGAAGTGGCGACCAGACCGGTCTCCTGGGTGGCCTGGACCCGAGTGCCCTGGATGGACAGGGGTAGAAATGCTGCTGCCTGCCTTCCTTCCTTCTTCCCTTCTTTCATTTCTTTCTGTGTTTAAGAACAGCTTTGTTGAGATGCAAGTCACACGGCATAAAATTGTGCCCATTCCAGTGCACAATTCGGTGTTTTTTGAGATATTCACAATGTTATATGACCATCGGCCTATCTAATGTAAAAATATTCCATCATCCCAAGAAGTGAGAGTCTCGCCTTCCCCACTCCAGCCCCAGAAGTCACTAATCTACTTCCCATCCCTATAGATTTACCCATTTGGGACATTTCACAGACAGAATTCTACACTACGTGGCCTTCGTGGTGACTGGCTTTTCTCACTCAACATGGGTTTAAAATTCATTCAAGTTATACCTTCTGTCAGCACTTCATTTATGTTTGTTAAATAATATACTTTGTTTGAGACAGAGTCTCATTCTGCCACCCAGGATAGAATGTCATGGCATCATCACAGCTCACAGCAACCCTAACTCCTAGGCTCAGGTGATCTTCCTAACTCAGCCTCCTGAATAGCTGGGACTACAGGTGCCAGCCACAAGGTCCAGCTAGTTTTTCTATTTTTGGTAGAGATGGGGTCTCTAGCTCAGGCTGGTCTCAAACCACTAAGCTCAGGCGATCCACCCACCTTGGCTTCCCAGAGTGCTGAGATTATAGGTGCCATGCCCAGCCTTTATTGGACAGTGTTCCATCACTCAAATAGACATTCTGTTTTTCCATTCATGGAAATTGATGGACATTTAAGTTGTTTCCACTTCTTGGCTATCATAAACACCTTGCTACGTACAAGTTGTTGTGTAGACGCATGTTTTTCTTTCTCTGGGGTAGGTATTATACCTAGGAGTGAGACTGCTGTGTCATATGATAACGCTAATCAACATTTTCAGGAATTTCCAGACTATTTCCCAAAGTGGGTGTGCCATTTTACATTCCCACCAGCAAAGAATGAGGGTTCCATTTTCTCCACATATGTGCCAACACTAAATATTCCTATTGTGTTGTTATTTATTGTTATTTATTGTGGCGGATGTGGTATGATAGCTCACTGAGGTCTTCATGTACATTTCCCTACTACGAATATTGGGCTTCTTTCTGTGTTCTTTCTGTCTTTTTAAAGACCCTCCTTAATGTTGATAAATTCCTAATTTCCTGACTTAAAGAGCTGAGGGGCATCGCTTTGTAGATTGGGCTGAAGAATATTGCCTGGCCGAGAGCTGACATGAGCCTGGATCACAGCTATGCAGCCAAGTACGGACTTTCTGTACAGTATACAGGACAGAAGCTCTGAGAACCATTACCATATCTGGTATTAGGAGGATGTTTTACATCTGAAATTTACCATGATTAATATGCTTATATATGTATAATGTATTGGAAGACCCTGTAATATATGAAGAAAGGGCTGGATATGGTGGCTCATGCCTATAATCCCAGCACTTTGGGAGGCTAGGGTAGGAGGATCAGTTGAGGCCATGAGTTTGAGGACTGACTAGGCAACATACTGAGACTCCCATCTCTAAAAAAGAAAGCATAAACTTAGAACCCAAACAAACCTAAATTTTATTCCTTTCTCCCATTTGTTAATTATACAACTTTGAGCAAGCTGCGTGATCTCCATAACGTTCCATCTGTAACATAGGGAAACAAAAATGTGATTCCCAGACTTGTTATAAACATTAAATTAAGTAATATACTAAATATGTTAGATATATTTAACATATCTAATATACAGAATGTATTAGGTGTATTTAGCACATGATATATATTAGACCTGTCACCTAATAAATGTAGTCCCTTTCTCTTTCTCTGTAATTCTTGGCAGGGGACAGTTTTTCCGTAGCACTCTGTCATGAATTTTAGATTTATTATATGTTTCTTAACACAAAATATCTCCCTTGGTCTAGGAGGTGAATTTCCTACCATGTTTGCTTAATTATTTGTCAAGAGCTGGTGATCTGAGGGGTCTGATCCAATCAGCAAACACTCTGATCCAATCAGAGCCTCCTCCTGGCCTGGCCCTCAGAAGCTGGGCAAGTTCCAAGAAGGATCTAATTGCATCCTCCCCCCCACCTTAAGGACCTCAAAATCTTAGCATTAACACAAGCCAGTGAGACAGCTCATGTGGCCAGGTGCGTGCTGTGTGTGCAGGGAGGGGATCCCCGTGGGCCCACATTTCCCAGGAAGGTCAAGGAGAGGCAGGGAAGAGGATGAAGAGCTGGATGGTTGATGATGAACAGCCCCACTTCCCCAGAGAGAAACCACTACATGACCTGGCGTGGACTTGGAAAGGGGCAGTCCGTGAAAACTTGGCTGCTCAGAATACACTGGAATGAACTGGAAGATCTCGTGGCGAAGAACAGCCTTGAGAGCACCTGCTTGGCCTTCTTTCGAGGCTTCCTTTGATGGACTGTAGCTGTCACAGGCCTCCTGGACCTGGACAGCCCCACCAGTGTTCCCAGTGACCACCTCATTGTACGATTTTTCTCATGGATACTCAACTCAAGGACAGATAGAAAGAGCACTGACTTACTGATGCCATCCTGCCCACGCACACCTGGATGTGCTGAGCCGGGCTGGGGGAGACAAGGCAGGGCCTCAAAGCCATCCCCCCGTCAGACCTGCCAGCACCCATGGCCACGCCATGACCAATGGGCTTTGTTCTTTCTACCCCCCCCCCACCTCCTCTCTGCATCCCCCTTGCTCTCACTGGGTGCCCCTGACTTTTCTGCCTGTGGCTTTTAAGGCCACATTCTAAAAAAACGCGTAGCTTTTGAGTTACACTCATAAACATGTTATGAGTGTTAGGAATATTTCTGTCTATCCAAAATCCTTTATGTCAAAGCCCTAAGCTCCAATGCTGTGATATTTGAAGATGGGGAAGGTAATGAGGATTAGGTGAGGGTGAGGCCCCTGATGGGGTGAGTGTCCTTACAGAAGAGACACCGAGGAGCCAGCCTTCTCCCCCTGGGGTCTCATAGGGAGGTCGAGAGCACAGCAGGATGGCAGCTGCCTGCAAGCAAGACAAGAGTAAAACTGACCTGCCAGCACCTCGATTCTGGACTTCTCCTCCTTCAGAACTGTCAGAAATCAATTTATGTTGTTTTTATGATTAATGTGTCAGTCTTTAAAGTAACAGCTAATTTTTTAAGATGCTTTTCAAGAAACACATACACAGTGTGATAGACGCCCTCTTCTGGGGCTGCAGCCTTGAAGGGGTTGGCTCCACCTATCTATCTATAAGAATACCTCGACTATTTTTTTTGGGATAGAGTCTATATCGCCCTCAGTAGAGTACTGTGGTGTCACAGCTCACAGCAACCTCAAAGTCTTGGGTTTAAGCGATTCTCTTGCCTCAGCCTCCCAAGTAGCTGGGACTACAGGTGAGACTATAGTCAACACCCAGCTATTTTTTGGTTGCAGTTGTCCTTGTTGTTTAGCTGATCCCGGCTGAGCTCAAACCCCCCAGCCTCAGTGTATGTGGCCGGCGCCCTACCCACTGAGCTATGGGCGCCACCCACCTCAACTATTTTTTAATTTCAAACTATTAAAAGGATACAAAGTGTGGATAGACTCCGTAACACTAATGTCAGGAGTCCTGCCACCAGGATAGTGCTCACCACACCCACCAGGTGAGTTTTTATTCTTCACCCCACCAGCCCCCAACGAATACTTCAACATTTCATTTTTTTTATTTTTCTGGTTTTCAACTTCATACTAACACCCAAAATGCTAAATTGATTTTTCAACATTTAGGGACGTGCATGTTTCCAAATAGCATGCATATTTAAGTCTCTTTAAAGAAATGTTTCTCAGGGGAATCTGTTTGCTGCCCAGCATGTCTGGGAAATGCTGAGCTAGAGACCAGATTAGCTCACACACCCCCACCCCCACCCCTGAGGAGAGAAATCGATCAGGTGGGAACAGAGGGCAGTGGAACTAAAGGCCACCTCTTTGGAGCTAGGTGTGCAGAGTATCATTTCCCCATAGGCGCTGCGTGTTGCGTGAACGGTGTGATCTGCCGTATCCAGCATGTCTAACTATTTGACTCTGTTTTGGTGTCAGTCACTGTATCGGGCTGTGCACACTTGAGGTCTTACTTTTGCAAGCCAGGATTGCTTAAGGCAGCGGTTCTCTATCTGTGGGTCAAAACCCCCCTTTTAACAATGAAAATACATTGCGGCATTAGGAAAGTTGAGAACCACTGACTTAAGGGCCGTGCTGGGGTGTGAGGCTGCGCCACACTGAACTACAGTGCAGTCCTTGGCCTGTTGTTTGCTCCTAAGGAGATTTTCATGAATGTCTTCAGTAGCTCAGCTATTAGGTGGGGGGCGGTAGCTCATACCTGTAATCTCAACGCTCGGGAGACTGAGAGGGATGGATTGTTTGAGCTCAGGAGTTTGAGACCAGCCTGACCAAGAGTGAGACCCCATCTCTACTAAAAGCCCCAGCTACTTGGGAGGTTGAGGCAAGAGGATCACTTGAGCCTAGGAGTTTGAGGTTGCTGCAAGCTCTGATGATGCCATGGCACTCAACCCAGGGCAACAGAATGAAACTTGTCTCAATATATATATATATATTAAATCAAGAAAATAAAATTAATAGCTATGCTCTAAAAAATTGAAAAATTATATAATTAGCCACCCTGATGGCTTGAGATTTGTGAGGGACCAAGGGACTGGTTGTCACTTCATTTGTGGGTCTCCATTGCCCAGACTATTTTGCTAAAGCCAGTCTGACTGAGCCCTGTCTGAGCACACGCCCCCAAGCCTTGCCTTAGCTTTGAATCTGTGTCTTGTTTCCTCACTATTCTGCCCTCTTAGCCACAGAGTTTAGACCCCAAAGGAAATCCCAGACTCAAAGTGTCTGCAATAAAAGGGACCTGAGGGTCATCTGTCCAACACCTTTATGGACAAGGACATTGAATGGCAGAAATGAGAACTGACCTGCCAAGGTCATTCAGCAAGTTGGAGACTGAGCCCAGCTCCATCCTGCATCTCCTGACTTTCAGTTTCCTGGAGGGGACCCAGTCGTGACTCTCTCTTCCCTGTCACATTGGGGCACAGGAAGAGTGACCGTGGTCAGGGGCAGCCCCACACCATCAGTGTCCCAACACTCCCACCGGCCACTTTCCCTGCACAAAGCCCAGGTGGGAGCATCTTCCCCTCAAAGCTCCATTTAGCTAATAACTGTGTTACTCACTTAATTAAGTGGGAAAACACAGCCGCCACCGTGCCCTTCAATTACTTCAATGCATCCTGTTCCCATGGTGTTTTAACACCTCCTCCCTCCCCCTGCTCCACCCAACGCCCACACCTACCTCTTCTGCGAGGAATAAATATGCACACTGTGATGTCTTCCCAGTGGGAAGACGCGCTTCAGAATGGGAGGTGCAGCTGTTTACAAAAATGCTTTTGCTGCATCAGAAAGAGCCAGAGCCAACGCAGACCCGTGATGCACGCAGGTGAGCATGGGGGGCTCGGGAATGAGATTTCAGCAGTGAAAAGAATCGTCTGTTGTGAGAAATAAGAGCATTTCACTTTCTTGTTCAATTTAGCAAATAATTAGTACCTACTGTGTACAAGTCCCTGGCTTCTGGGGAGAAATAAAAGATGAAGATATATTATCTCTGGCTTCAAAAAAGCATGCAGTTTTGTATAGGAATAAGGCATATAAAACAACAACTCGAGATACTGCTAAAAAAAAATCCTTTTACCATAAGGACACTTGCACTAGACTATTTATTACAGCTCAATTTATAATTGCCAAAATGTTGAAACAGCCTAAATGCCCCCCAACCCAGGAATGGATTAACAAACTATGGTATATGTACACCATGGAATACTATTCAGCCATTAAAAAGGATGGAGACTGGCTCGATGCCTGTAGCTCAGTGGCTAGGGTGCTGACCACATACACTGGAGCTGGTGCGTTCAAAGCCAGCCCAGGACTACCAAACAATGAGAACAACAACAACAACAACAACAAATAACTGGGCATTATTGCAGGTGCCTGTAGTCCCAGCTACTTGGGAGGCTACGGCAAGAGAATCACATAAGCCCAAGAGTGAGGTTTCGGTGAGCTGTGACACCATGACACTCTACCGAGGGCAACATAGTGAGATCTGTCTCAAAAAAAAAAAAAAAGATGGAGACTTTACATCCTTTGTATTAACCTGGATGGAAGTGGAACACGTTATTCTTAATAAAGCATCACAAGAATGGAAAAGCAAGAATCCTATGTACTCAATTTTCCTATGAGGGCAGTTGATGAGCTGGTACACGGTGGGGTGTAGGGGATGCAGAGAGCAGAGAAAGGGAAGAGAAATAAACAAAAAAAAATAAGTAAAAGAAATAAAAATAAAAAAATTTTTAGAAGCTCAGCACCTGTAGCTTAGCAGCTAAGGCACCAGCCACATACACCAGAGCTGGAGGGTTCGAATCCTGCCCAGGCCTGCCAAACAACAATGACAACTACAACCAAAAAATAGCTGGGCATTGTGGCAGGTGCCAGTAATCCCAGCTACTTGGGAGGCTGAAGCAAGAGAATCGCTTAAGCCCAAGAGTTTGAGGTTGCTGTGAGCTATGATGCCACATCACTCTATACAGGGGTACAGCTTGAGACTCTGGCTCAAAAAAAAAAAAAATTAGAAGCCAAAAAAAAAGCACGTATCCAAATAAAGTGTGTCTACACAGTGCTAATCACTCACTAAGTCAGGACATGCAGGCAGCAAGGCCAGCAGCAGAGACATTTACCAGCAGGCGGGACCTCCATCTCTGGCAAGAGTCGGGCAAGGCCCGAATCTACGGAACACAGAACCCACAGAATGGTGTGAAGCCAGTGAGCAGGGTCCCCTCGACCCACAGAATGGTGTGAAGCCGGTAAGCAGGGTCCCCTCCACCCATGGAATGGTATGAAGCCAGTGAGCAGGGTCTTCTTGACCCACAGTATGGTGTGAAGCCAGTGAGCATGGTCTTCTCGACCCACAGTATGGTGTGAAGCCAGTGAGCAGGTTCCCCTTGACCCATGGAATGGTGTGAAGCTGGTGAGCAGGGTCCCCTCAACCCACAGAATAGTGTGAAGCCAGTGAGCAGGGTCCCCTCCACCCATGGAATGGTGTGAAGCCAGTGAGGAGGGTCCCCTCCACCCATGGAATGGTGTGAAGCCAGTGAGCAGGGTCCCCTCCACCCATGGAATGGTGTGAAGCCAGTGAGCAGGGTCCACTGGCCGAGTGCTCGGCACAGTCGCTGTGGGACTAGAGTGCCATGTTCTTGCGTCCACTTCCATTGTGATAAAGACGCTCCAGTTCCAAGCATGTGGGACTGGATACATCACTAGGGGCCACCCAAGGAACTCTGACCCTTCTGAGAGTTTGTTTGCTGATCATTTGGAGAAACTATGGGTGTAACTTGAACCCTCCTCTGAGGTCAGATTCAGAGTCTCTGGACATCCTAGAGCCCCACGATCCCTCGAAGAGCCCCACGGAAGGTTTGGGGCTTAGATCACTGCATCTAGCTGAAGACCCTCTGGCTTGACAGCCTGCAGGAAAAGATGGTGGCTCACAGCGCCCGGGCAGGACACTTGGAGAAAGAAGGGGCTCATGGTGAGTGGGGGAAGGTTAGAGAACCCCGCTGCTGGCAGGCAGGAGCCCAGAGGCAGCTGAGGCTTTCCACTGCCCAGCCAGTCTGTTCCCACCCTCTGTGCCCAGTGTCACTTTGAACTGGGCCTCTGATGCCCTTCTCCTATTCACAGATTCCCCCTCTGTCCCACCAGAGCTGACCTTCCCGGTGCCCCCAAACTGCTCCAAATGCTCCCAGCACCAGCCTGTCCCTGCTGTGCCGCTGTGCCCTCCTGCCCTCCAGCCCTAATCTGACTCTGGGGCCTCCCTCCATCAACCCAGTTGCCTTCTGCCCTATAGAAATCTTACACAGGTCACCACTGTGTCCTCACCTGGTTTGGTCCAGGTCCCAGTGTCCCAACCTATGAAAACACTTGTGTATGGGGGTGTTAAAGGCCTGAGCCAGCAGACCCAGCAACAGCTCCAGTTACCAGCCAAGAGGATGAGGGGGAGGGCGGTAGCTGCCTATCCAGTATGGAGTCATGTTTCAGCAAAGCAGGAGCGATCACATCCCTGGGGGAAGGTAGAGGGGTCCAGAGGACAGCAGCCATAGCAGTGGGGTGTTGGGGGTTTCGGCAGGGCTGCACGGACTGGCCCCACTGCAGCAGGACAAGGGCCAACCCCCAGCCCCTGTTCTGAAAGTCAGGACATCCCACCAGTGGGTCTGGAGGACACTTGGGAGACACTGCGGATGGCAGAAGATATATCCACACCCTAGCGTGAGAGGAAGAGACATCGTTTTTATCCATGACTCACAATAAGACATGCATTTTACATGGTGGCCCATTACACACACACACACACACACACATGCAAGCACCACAAGTGAAACCAAACCTTCCCCAAAGTAGTTACTCTTACTTAGCACAATGCACTCTTGGGGTTTCTCCATTCGGCTCCCTTTTCCTAAGTGCTGATCATAACCCTCTAAACTGATTTCATTACTCCCCACAGGTCACAACTTGTTGTTTGAAAACCCAGATCTGGGTCTCAGGTGCCTCCTGAGGTGTGAGCACACATGATGGGTGGCCAAGTGTGGAGACAGTGGGACTCTGGGCCTGCTGGGGACTCAGGCCTCGCATGTGCAGGGTAGTGAGCCAGCACGTTCCCTTCCCTGGCCTCAGAACCTTCCACTTGCTCTAAACAGAAGCTAAACATGCCCTAAGTCACAGCACAGGTCATCGAGCCCCACCTAGGCTCCTGGGTGATGACTGATCAGCTCAGACAGAGCGGGGACTGACCGACCAAGGGCCCTAGGACCAAGACAGGTAGGCGGCCTCCTCCACTATCTCTGGGTTTCCTGGCAGGTTTCCAAATGACTTGTGAACACAGGTGTGGGGAATAGGAGGCCATGGTGTCTGGGGGCCCCACTTAGGTGATTCAGGGAGGGTGCAACCTGGGACCAGCTCGACTGGCTCTCTTGGCTGTGGAGGGCAGGGCCAGTGGGCTGGAAGGTACTGTCTGCAGAGAGTCCTAGCAGGGCCACTCAGAGGAGCCCTGTGGGACGGAGGCAGCCTTTGGGGCAGGTGACAGTGTTCCATGGGAACTTACGGAGCTCATGAGTAGCTTTCCTCCAGCTGTGTGCAACCTCCCAGAGGCAGGATGTGAAGCAGCCAGGCAGAAGGTCCTTGAAGGTACAGCAAGCAACTGGGACTGCTCACCCTGGTCTCCGTCCCATTCCAAACAGGTAAGCGGTCACCCGTGCATGGGTCCCTCCCGCCATTGCCATTGTGTGCTCCCCGAGGAAAGGGACCATGCCTTCTACTACTTTGTCAATTCCAGAGCCATCTCCCCAAGGACATAAATAAAACAATGGTTTCAAAGGTTCTTTGGATTCAGTTTGGTTTGGTCAAGTGGGTTCCAATTGTTGCTTTAAAAATCAGTATGAACTAACTCTCTTAAAAATAAAAAAAGAAAGAAAAGAAAAACCCAGCTCTGAAAGACTCTAATGGAAATTATGATTCAGGTGCCCTCAAAAGCTATGCATTAGAAAACAGTGCAAGCTCTCAGTGAACAGAGTGGCCATTTGAGCACTGCTGTCTGACACAAGCACCCCCTCTGTCCTAGGTAAGACCTCCCAACCAAAAGGGGAAGGCAGGCTGGCCAGGCACCCAGCTGACCTCCCGGGGGCAGCCCCCTCAGTGACAAAGACGAAGCAAGCTGGCAGCTGGCCTCAGAAGAAGGGGGATTTGTGTGCAGGGACAGTGCTCTCCTGAGAGTGTGCCCAAAGGAAGGGCAGGCAGAAGCCCCAGGATGGGCACATGGCAGGTGGCACTGAAGGGCCATGGAGAGAGCAAAGTGCTCCTGGTCTCAGGTAGGAATCACCAAAGCACTGGTGTGCAGGTGCGTAGGTGCGTGGGGCCTCACCTGCGCTCTTGTAATCCGGTGGGATGAGTGCGAGGGGGAGTCTCATGATTCTAGAATCTAAAAGCATCCACAGGGCCAGATGAGATGGCTCACAGCGCTTTGGGAGGCTGAGGCATGAGGATTGTTTGAGGCCAGGAGTTGGAGATTGCAGTGAGCTGCGATGATGCCACTGCACTCCAGCCTGGGTGACAGAGCGAGCCCCTGTCTTTATGTAAATAGACGACAGACAGACAGACAGACAGCCTTCTAGTCAAAGGCATCCACCTTCCAGTCAGAATGGTGTCTGGACAACAACCCTCGGTCTGCCTGAAGACGCAGAAGACGGAAGTGCAGAGTGACTCCCATTTAAACATTGACAATAGCAGCTACTGCCAGGATGAGGGGGGGAAATGACAACAGGTAGGGAAAAGTACCCCCAGTTTCTATGATGGCAGACCCAGTTTTCTTTTATAATATATGAGAACAAAAGAATAGGAAAAGGGCAGCACCTGTGGCTCAAAGGAGTAGGGCGCTGGCCCCATATGCTGGAGGTGGCGGGTTCAAATTCAGCCCCAGCCAAAAACTACAAAAAAAAAAAAAAAAAGGATAGGAAAAAAATTATGGACTGGCTATAGTTTCTATTCCAGGTTCAAATGTAAATGTCCCACCAGAGGTGTCCAGCCAACTCCCCTCTTTACCCTGCAGGTGCTATGTCCCATGAAAGGCAAGAAATGACCCCTCGATGGGTGTCCTCCCAATGCAAATGACTGATAAATATATGAAAATAGTCTGAACAGGTGTGGTGGCTCTTGCCTGTTATCCCAGCACTGGGGGAAGCTGAGGCAGGAGGATCCCTTGAGCTCAGGAGTTCAGGACCAGCCTGAGCAAGGGTAAAACTCCTTCTCTACTAAAAATAGAAAAACTAACTAAGCATTGTGGCAGGTGCTTGGGAGGCTGAAGCTGGAGGATCACTTGAACCCAGGAGTTTGAGGTTGCTCTGAGCTAGGCTGACACCATGGCACTCCAGCCTGGGTAACAGAGTAAGACTCTATCTCAAAAAAAACCTAATCACAGAAATTCAAATGAAATGAATAATAATGTATTTTTTCTATTAAACTTGTAATATCTATAAAATAATATTTATTGTTGGGAAAGGTCAGGCAAGTAGATACTCATGACCATTTGGAGAATGCAAATTGGTTCACCATGCTGGATGAAAAATGTATCAAAAAATAAAACAAAATAATACAGATGTGTGCTTATCTGTCGAGCATGCCCTTTCCTAAGAAACCACTGTCCTCCTTTTCTGGGAGATTTTAATGGTGCTTCTAATCAAGAGCCATTTCTCCCCAGTTCCAGGGGTGGCTGTGAGATTCAGGCCACAGTGCAGAGCCTCCCCTGGAATGTCCCGGCGGCACCAGGAAAGACACAGCTCCAGTCTCTGTGGACACCCCAAGTCAGGAGTGGCCAGTGGTGCCACTTTTTAGACACCACACAGAGAATTCCCACCTGAACATCAATCCCAGACAGAGAAACGGGGCAAAGGTAGGAAGATGCAGAGCCCATGCGGTCATGATCCGAACCTCTGGGCCCAGCGGTTCCTGAAACTAGCCCCACACTTGACCTGTCAGGTAGTGAGCCGGCACCGTCCCTTCTGTGCATTGTGCTGGGTGCAGCTGAATTTCTTTTCAGATGTCACCAAAGGAATCCGATATATATTTATTATCCCAGCAATACTGTTTCTAATTACCGTGCCCTAAGGAAACAGTTAATTAAGAAGGGACTTTGTTACACATGGATGAGAGATGATTTCTTGCCCAAGATTTTGAAGGACCAAACCATGAAAGGGGGATTCATGGTTTAAAATCAACTGAAAGGTAAAGATTTCAATTGCGGGACAAGGTAGATGGAGGTGGCTGGGGAAGACACAGGTGCACCAGTATGTGTAACAAAAATAAATAAATCTGGGATAGGGAAGGAAAATGGAAGATGGTTTTTTAACTATAAAACCAAATAGCTAAAATCACACAATGAAATGCCCTCATTAATAATCATTTAAAAAAAAATGGCCACTTTGCAGCTATCAAGTTGGCCCAGATTTTGAAATGAGGTAATCCTGGAGAGGGGAGTGGCAGGAGGAAGAGTCCCCTGCAGCCTTAGCAGGAGCACACAGCATCAAAGCTGATCAGTGCAGCCCTGCACTCACCTGCCCCGACCTCCACCCTGGGGTGTGCACCTCAGAGGAGCTTTCCTGAGGCGTGTGTTGGTGGCAGTGGGACTGACACCAGCAGAGTCAGGGTGACCTGAGACTCGGCAACAGGGACGGACAGACACACAGCATCTATTGTCTGCTGTGAACGTGCCCCAGAAAAATACAGGAGGGAAAAAGGGGCACACAAACAGATATGCGCCATGCTCCCCGCACGGCTGAGCAGACACTCAGATCCACACTGGAAAGCAGATGAAGTGAGGCCGGGCAGCCCCAGGTCGCGGACACCTGACTCAACAGCATTCCATACCTAGGGGTGACCTAAGAGGGGCCCCATGAGGACAATTGATAATGGCATAATTACATTAACAAACAGGGAGATAGTCCTCCCACCTGTGCAGAAACTCGCGTGGCTGAGGAGGTCACTGGGGCAGCATCTACCAATGTCAACGGGTCTCCGTGTTCACAGAGCAAAGGAGAGCTTTCATCTTCCTGTTCCATCCCACCTGCCCACCTTACCCTGATGACTGTCTTGTTCCATCCCACCTGCTCACCTTACCCTGACGACTGTCTCCTTCCATCCCACCTGCCCACCTCACCCTGATGACTGTCTCATTCCATCCCACCTGCCCACCTTACCCTGATGTCTGTCTCGTTCCATCCCACGTGCCCACCTCACCCTGATGTCTGTCTCCTTCCATCCCACGTGCCCACCTTACCCTGATGACTGTCTCATTCCATTCCACACGCCCACCTTACCCTGATGTCTGTCTCGTTCCATCCCACCTGCCCACCTTAACTGACGACTGTCTCGTTCCATCCCACCTGCCCACCTTACCCTGACGTCTGTCTCCTTCCATCCCACCTGCCCATCTTACCCTGACGTCTGTCTCCTTCCATCCCACCTGCCCACCTCACCCTGATGACTGTCTCGTTCCATCCCACCTGCTCACCTTACCTGATGACTGTCTGATTCCATCCCACATGCCCACCTCACCCTGATGACGGTCTCATTCCATCCCACCTGCCCACCTCACCCTGATGACTGTCTCGTTCCATCCCACCTGCTCACCTTACCTGATGACTGTCTGATTCCATCCCACATGCCCACCTCACCCTGATGACTGTCTCCTT
>CAUYQV010148859.1:0-12442 GCA_963574575.1 Galagoides demidoff
AACCTCCAGCTCCTGGGCTCAAGCGAGTCTCCTGCCTCAGCCTCCCAAGTAGCTGGGACCACAGGCGCCCGCCACAACGCCTGGCCATTTTTTGGTTGCAGCCATCATTGTTGTTTGGTGGGCCTGGGCTGGGGATTTGAATCTGCCACCTTAGGTGTATGTGGCTGGCGCCTTAGCTTATTGAGCCACAGGCGCCAAGCCATGGTTTTGTTGTTGTTGTTGTTTGTTTGTTTGTTTGTTTGTTTTTTGGTTTTTGGCCAGTGCTGGGTTTGAACCTACCACCTCCAATATATGGGGCTGGTGCCCTACTCCTTGAACCACAGGCACCACCCTCTGTTGTGTTCTTAAAAGAAGACACACAGAGAGAAGTCCATTGGAAGGCAGAGACAGAGACTGTAGTTATGTAGCTGTCAGACTTGGTGCCACCAAAGGCTAGAAAAAGAAAGCAAGGATTGTCCCCATAAGCTTTCAGGGGAAGTTTGGCCTTGATGATCCCTAGATTGGGATCCTGAACTGCAAAAGAATAATTTTATCTTGTTATAAGCAACACAGCTTGTAGTAATTTATTACAACAGCATTAACAGAAGCCTGAAGTCCTTATCCAAAGAATGTTTCTTACAGATTCTGAAGCCTGAACTCCACCTCACTGGGCTGTCTTTCAATCCATTGTACCAGACTTATTGAAATTCCTGGAGAAAAAAACAGAATTGATTGTCAAATTGTCAAAAGTGATTGTTAGCTTCATAAACGCCCTCATGTTGGCTGAATAATGATTCCTCTTTGAAAAATAATTTGTGAGCATTTTATTTCCTAATCTGCTCTGTTATTTTAATGAAATCTTGGTTTTATAATCTCTCCTATGGTCCCAAACGTCTAATTTAGTCTGAACAAGAGATACCCCTGCTGATTATCTGGTTAATTCCTTCCATCATGAATATGACAGCCCTTTTGTTCAGACATGTTTCTATATCTCTGTGTAGAAGGGTAGCTGCTGGTACCCATTCCTTTTCTGAGAAAGAAAGCAAGACCTTAGGGATTTGAGGTTAGCAAGCAGATAGCACGGCTCTGTTGGGCTAGTTGCTGAAAGTTTGGTGGGATATCTCCATGTGACTCAGTGCAGTCAGCTTCATGGTCTTGTTTGCTGGAGTGATTCTTAACAGTTCTGTCTCTGAAGGACTACAGTAGTCAAGATCTTGTCTTATTAGTAATTGTTAGTAGAAACAAGAAAAATTTATAGATAAGAAAAAAATGGCTGTAGTGCCTGGTTTGCCACTAACTAACTTGGCAACCAAGGCTTATTTGTTTCTTTTTTTGAGCTTTAACCAACTTAAAGATGGTGACAAAAGGTCTCCAAATCCCCACCATCTTTCTCCTAATAGCATCTTCAGTTCCTTAGATTTTCTCGTGTAGGGAAAGGCACACATAATCAAGAGCAAACTGGTGTGCCATAGTTTCGATTAATTGGCTACCGATTGCAAGAACAATAGATAGAAATGTTAGTAAGTGTATACCCAATCCAGGTATTTTTTCTTAACTACACAAGAAACGTTTTATTTCAATACTTGATAAATGATCTCTTGGGAGGTTGATAGCCTTGAGGCAGGAAGTAGACCCTACTAAGAGGTTTGGAGTATAAGTCAGCATGGACAGAGGACAGAGCTGAGCAGAAGGGAGTCAGGCAGCCTTCCTGGGTGCTCACAAGCTTCAACCAGGAAGCCAGCCAGGAGGATGGCAGAACTGTTAGCCACCGTCAGCTGCATGTGCAGGCCAGTGAAGTTTCCTCCTGGGCTTATCAACCCCTCACCCCCGAGTTTTGATATAGTGAGACTCTGAGTCCTCCATGATTTAGTAGATTAATATGGCTCTCTGAGTATTATCTCTGGGCTCATTTGGAACACACATGTTAAGACAAGGTCTAGAAAGACCGACTTTAGGGAAATAAATACATATAAAATTGAGATGCTAGAAAACTAAAGTTCATTTTAATCTTTCACATTTGCTGTTGATGAATTGGGATTCTGAGATTCAGAGAAATTGAACAGCAGCGCTGTGATTAGAATGCAATGATTCAGATACCAGGTTCAGCGTATCCAGACTCACTGAATAGTTGACTTATTGCCAGTCTTACACCACTGAAGCACCTGACTAGGTACAGAGCCTAGAATTCCTTCACACCAAAAAGGCATTATTAATACCATGTCCAGAACCTTGGAAACTTTCTACAGATTGAATATTTCAAATTAAAAAATGTAAGATAACAATCTTTCATAGTCCCAACAGGTAAACAATTAAGACGGCATGAAATCATTTATACTTAAATATAAGCTTTTTTGCCGTTTTCTGCTATTACCTCTTCATATTTGAAACACTGGGAAATGTTTTCAGTGGAAAAATAAAAGCTGTGTTTCCTTTTGAAAATAAATTAGCAAAACAGGGAAGATCTAAGTCAAGACTATGAAAGTCATAAATGAAAATGTGCTTTTACTTCATTTTTATATCTTCAGTGTTTTAGGGTTCTTTGGTACCTCATAGTTTTTATTACTGTTGTTTTTAGTCACAAAGTGTTTTGGCCTCATTTAAATGATTTTCTGATTGACAGACTTATCCATGGTTTAGAGAACACCACACAGCACAGAGCATTGGGGGATTCAATGAGCAGGTGTCAAACCTATTGTAAAGAATATTTTTCTTTATCAACTTCTCATCTTCTGACTTCAGAATTTTTAAACAGATGTTTCAGACAGATTTTTTTCTGCTTTTCATGTTTCCATGGGGTTGTCTCTCACCTGCTTAATTGCTTCTTTGCCCAATAAAGGAAAACAAAATGAATACAAAACACACATTCCGACTTCCCTTGTGAGAAGAAAGTTTCCTTTTAGATTTTCTCTACTTTTGTTCACTTTTTTTCCTTGAGACAGAGTCTCATTCTGTTGCCCCAGGCTACAGTGCAGTGGCATCAGCAACCAAATTCCTGGTTTCAGGGATCCCCCTGCCTCAGCCTCCAAAGTAGCTAGGACTACAGGCAACTGCCACAACACCCAGCAAATTTTAATTCTGTTTTTTAGTAAAGGCGGGTCTCACTGCCTCTCAGGCTGATCTGGAACTCCTGAGGGCACCTGATCCCCACTGCCCCAGACTCCAGAGTTCTAGGATAACAGGTGTGAGACGCCACACCTGGCCTGTTCGCATTGGCTCGACAGAAGAGTTAGTAATAAACATGAAATTCACTTATCTGCATGCTAGGACTCCTGAGGACCTGGATCGCCTCCCTGCTATAGCCCCCCAAAAAAGTTTGGCATTTACTCCATGTTTGGTTTTCTGAATGTTCGAGCTCTTTAGCCAATGCCTTTCCTTTCTCCAGTCTGATGACCCCATTGTATTTCTGAGTTGAGTCTTTCTGATTGAAACCAGAATGAAAAGGAAGAAATATCAATATGGGGATACTGAAAGCCCAATGTAAGACATTGATAGTGTTCACATGAAAAGAGCAAAGAAATGGAGTACTCAGGACAAAGGAAACTGAACAGCATGTGTTGGTGGGCTTTTAGTTTGATTTCACATAGAAATCACTTTTCTATGAATATCTGGCACACTGGCCAGGCAGGCTTTCCAGAACACGCTCTCTCTCTCTCTCTTTCTTTCTGTGTATGTGTGTGTGTGTGTGTGTGTGTGTGTGTGTATGGTATAAAAATGTATATACACATGTGTATAAAGTTTGTAAAGTAATTTATACATATATAAATAAGGACAGGCTGGAATGCTAAATACAACCTTTTATGGATTCTTATGTTCCTAAAGGTGTATTTAATGTATGTAAACATAGAAATATGTTTTTAATAAAGTATATAAAATTTACATATTTTACTTTTATATCCTCAGTGTTCCAGGGTTCTTTATACTTTTATGAATATATAGATGAAGTTTATACATATACAAATAAATACTTTCTATATGAGCTTATATGCATATGTACCTTGATTACTTATATATAAATATAAGTATATAAAAATATGTTATATACATGAATGTCTATATGCATGTGCATGCACAAACACACACGCCCTCTGGAGCAGTTATTCTAAGGCCAGAAGTGCCCAAGTGCAATGAGCTTGCAGTCAGTAGGGCTGCCTTAGACAAGGAAGTGGAGTAGTGAGACACAACATAGCATAGTACACAGCATAGTACTATTATCAACTTCCATCCCTGGAAGAAAACCATTTCTCTGTGGGAGAGATGTCTGTGAAATATTCTGTTCAGGGAGCCAAAAAATTCAAGTAAATATGTTTCTTTGAGACTTATTTACTGCAAAGACTTCATACCACCAAGCTGGAAAGAAACAGCTATTTCAGAGGACTTGGACGACCTAAGTCACAATAGCAGTGCCAGATGGATTCATTACAGAAATGCTCACTGGGAATTTTTTAGAGTGTTAGAGGATTTAAACAGCGATTGAGGGTGAAGGTTATTGAAATTTAAATTATATCACAGAGTTGTACAACCTCAACCTCCTCCCAAAATGTTTTCTCCTCTGAACATTTTGAAATGCTTAATATTACCTATCCTCAATCCCTCGTCCCTGAAATTTTAATCAGGCATTCTGCAATGAAGTACAGCACGATGAGAAGGGAAAGGTGAGGCAGAATCTGTCTAGTAATGAACACAACAGCAGTGTTCTTGTTTTTCTGAAAGAGCTCAGGATTTGCTATTATTACAGGAACAGCAGTGATATTTCTGTCCAATATTGTGTTGTGACTTTGGTGGTCTGCTTGGTGTGAGCTCACTTTTGAATCTGCATCTCCATCTTTCTTATGACACTGTCATCCAATTAATAACTTTTTGCTTAAACTATCTACACAGGAACAAATTATTGGAAACTGATCCCTGATTAATGTGTACAGGAAATTTGAGTTCTTCACAATCTGCAAGTCCAGGGATAGGGAAAATCAGCTTTTGTATAGAGTCCAGGTTTCACAGTGAAGAGAGCATTCAAATAAATAATGAGAAATCAAATGAGGCATGGGCACATTCACACAGGGAGTTTGCATATGCAGATAAAATTCCTCAGTTTTCTGAATGGAATATTGTCCACGGCTATCTGGAGCATGCAAGTACTTCTCCCGGCCTCACTCAGGTGGAGGCATTGCAAACCCCAGCACTCATCCTGGGCTGGCACAATGTGTCTCCCTGAGAGGCAACTCCTCAGTCTCCTCGATGTCAGTGACCCCTCCCCCTGTCCGTCAGCCACTTATGTCACAACTAGCTCTCTTAACCTATCAGACACATCAATTTAAATCTTAAAATTTCTCTTTCTTTTTTTTAAAATAGACTTTTAGGTCAATTGAGCCTTTGACAACATTCTGGTTTAATTTTAGTTTTAGTGTTTTTTTTTTCTTTTTTTAACCATTCCTCCTAAGCTGTACAGGCCACTCTTCTTCCCTTTCCTCTACTTCCTCTAATTTTTTGGTGTGTATCAGATAACCAGCTGTTTGACTGCTACATTTCCTGTAGGGAGGACATAATCTCTTTGTTCAGGAAAAGTTGGCCAATCAAACGTGGAAGGAGTATTCATTGCATCTTGACAATAAATTTTAATTGACAATGTGGAACAATTAACTTCAAAACTCATCTGAGAAAATATTTTATATATGTCATGGCTGAATATTACTACGGTCACCTTCTGAGTACTCCCTTTGTCAATTTTGTGACCATAGCGATAGTCAGCAATGAGGTAGGTAGCACTTTTTCTAGGATGTTTGCCAACTTAATTGTCAGACCATGTACAATGACAGCTCTGATGGCCATTCCAGAGGAAGAGTTCCAAAATTGCTTTGAAGGGTGGACTAGGTGCTGCATTGGTTCCTTCAGATCACTCCAAGATGACCATAGTGATAATCAGCAATAATCAGCAATGATGATAGCTGCTTTTTATAGCTGCTCTATAGCTCCTTTTCTAGGATAAGTTCACAAACTTAATTTTCCTGCCTCATCTATGTGTATCTGACATTAAATACACTCCAATGATCCATTTTATTTTTTGCAAGTCAAGAAAAGTCTATCAGTATTCACTCCCAAGAGAACATCAGTCTTTCTAGCTCCTTAAGAAGATAAATATATCTTATGTGACCTTCTCTTCCTAAGTCAAAGTCAGTATTATCACATATTAACTCCTACCTAAAACTAATTTTACATCAGAGTGCACATTTTTTTTCTTACTAATCTTCTGGGATCATCTTTCACTAATTACCACCCACCAAAATTCTTATGTATATTTTCATTTATTTGAATTATATTGGGTTTTCCTCTTTTACATATTTGAACAAGTATAAGAAAAAAGAAAGACGTGAGAAAAAAAAAAGAATATTTGCTACTCTCACCTTCATAATAAGAAGATGACAGTCCTGAAAGATTACTCTGTAAGTAGCAGGTAGAATGGATAAAAGAGCCAGGTCAACAAGACTGCAATGGTATTTAGGGCGCCAGCAAAGGGGATTTGGAAAAGAAGCAAGAGTAGGTCTGTGTGGAGAAATGTGCATGGAAAAAAGTAAAGAGAAATTTAAAAAAATATATTCCAGGAGAGCGGCAGCCAGATGGTAGAATTAGAGTGTCCTGAGGGACTTCGTTTGATGCTATGTGGTTTAACACTTTGGAGGGAGAGAAAGTTAAAAAATTATTCAGTAATTCTGGTATTGTACTTGTGAGATAATTTCAGGACATTTAAATGTTTGCGTGAAGCCACAGTAAATATCTACATATATTTTTTCCTATTGGAAATGATATTCATTTCAGACTGGATATATGTTTTGCTAGACATGAGTTTCAAATACTTTATGTTTAATATCAACACAAGGGATTCTTACATAATAAAGGTTACAGAGACTGGGTTGACAACATTTTAGAAATTACACTAATCCTAACAATAGTAAAAGAAATTACTATTCTGATTTAAAAAACCACGTTTCTATAAAAATAAATAATAAGCATTTAGAAATTACTTGTGTCATAATTTGGATGAGGATAAGAATATGGATGACAGATGCCTCTTTTCTAAACCACTTGGTTATTAGATAGTATACTTTTACATTAATTATCATAAGATTATTTAGACAAAGCTGCCACATCCAGATATCTGTTTGCATCCCAATTTATCAGCTATATTATTTGTTAATAAATCTATAAAACTCCAGAATAGTAGCAAGGCTGATCCTTAATAAAGTTTAATGTTCTAAAAAAAAGAGAAAAGTGGCATAATATACATCATGAAACTGGAACTATAGTAAGCCATTTTAATTGAAAGGACAATTTGCATAGTCAAATAGTAATTATGCAAGGTGAAAATTAGTCAAGTCAGTAAGGTCAGCTGAAGGTGCTGACCTTAATATATATTTAAAAACCAAAGTAGCAGCTGACTAATTTAATACCCCAAATACGTGTGGGATGTGTAAATTAACATTTTGTATCAATAATGTGTGACAGAGTAGGTATCTGAGTGACTCTATTTCTTAGAAAGTATTACATTTTCAATATTACATAGCATTTCCTTGAGAACTTCAACTGTTATTAAAAAATAAATCCTGATAATAGGCATTGTTACAAAATCACTTTGATGATATGAGATGGGAAATAAAGATGCAAAATCTCCTCTTGTTTATGTCTTGCTACATGGAGTAATGGAAATTATTTCCCTTTGAAAGAAAGGAATAATATAGCATCTTAAAACTGATATAACCGGTATTATGAGACATTGCAAAGCCCTCAATTTTTTTTATTTTCCTATTTTGCTTTGTATAAAATGGATATCAATGAGATTAAAATGATTTCACACATCAGTATTGGGTAAGGCAGAAGATAATGGAGGTTAGAAGGCAAAACTCAGGCTTAATTTTATGTAAGTAAAGGTTTTCTTTTTCTAAAGCCTCTTTACCTTAGAATAATGAACACAGCCTCAGAGGTGGGTTATGAATGAAAATGTAATCAGCCTGCATTTGAGTTCAGGATATAATTATCTTACTTGTGTAAACATGTTATGATGGTCCAATGTAAACCAGGCTCTGACTGGACAGGGAGTTTATCCAAAAGGAGATTTGGGATGAAATTGTCATAATAATTATAACAATTTTTAGAACTGACTTCTTGTGAAGAAAAATTTTCTAGAATAGTATTTGAACTTATGATTGATTTCAAACATGATATTTTGTTAAATTATTGATAATGAAAATGTATGTGTAATCTAAATGGGCTGCCCATAGCCATCTGGAATGGTACACTAGTAGAGTGTGGCAGCATCAACAAATAAGTTATTTTCCATAAGTAGCAGTTGTTTCAAGTCAGAGATAGAAAGTATCTATTTTTACACAAAATTTTTAGCATACATGAAATAAATTTCTAGAAATGTTAATGTTAAAATGATTATTAATCGCTGATTAAGAACATCTTCACTATTTCACAAGTTATTGAGCAACATCTTTAAATCAACTCATGAGCTAATAGAAAGATACATAAAGTTAGGTAGAAGATTTAAGATTCAATCTCAAGGAATATATATTATATAGTTTAGACAACTAAATCACAAATGAAAAATGCTTCCCTGAGTTAATAATATCTGTAACACCAGCATGACTATTTTCACATCAAATCCTTTATTTTGATCATCTTCATTGTCAACATTTCCGCCAGCATATATGATAAAATTTTAAAGTAGATTATTAAAATTTATAATTGACACAATAATTATACACATTTATGTGGCACTCTAGGATACTTCGGTGTATGTATATATTTGTATAATGATCAGATCAGGATAATTACTGTATCCATAACTTTAAACATTTACCCTTTGTGATTATAAAATTCAAAATCATCTCGTCTTCCTGTCTGGAAATATATACTACTTTGTTATTAGTTATAATAACCTTACTAAGTAATAGAAGTCAAGAATTTATATTTTTTCCTGTTTAACTGTAACTTTGTAGACATTTACCAATGTCTCCTGGAACCTCCTTCTGCCCAGTCCTTGGTAACCACTGTTTTACTATCTACTTCCATGAAATCAGCTTCTTAGATTCCACATGTGAGTAAGATTATGTGGTGTCTGTTTTTTGTATGCACAGCTTATTTCACTATCATATTCTCCTCAGCATTTCATTCAGTTTTATGACCAAATATATCGTGTGTGGGTTTGTATAAGCCTTTTCTTTATCTGTATATCTGTAAATGGGAATTTAGACTGATTCTTCACCTTGGCTATTGTGCTTCAATAAACATAGCAGTGCAGATCTCTCTTCAATGTAGTGATCACTGCCTTAGTGGAGTTACTAGTCATATGGCACTTTTTAATTTTTTGAGGAAACATCATACTATTTTCCATAATGGTTGTACTAATTAAAATTCCCACCAACAGTATTTAAGAGTTTCCCTTCTTTATTTTAGATGCCAATGAGCATTTGTTACTTTTTGTGGTTTTGAAAATGGCCAGATGAGGTTGAATTGATATTCCATGGTGGTTTTGATTTGTATTTCCCTGATGATTAGTCATGTTGAGCATGTTTTAATAACTGTTTGCTTTTTGTCTCCTTATAAAATATGTCTACCTTGTATCTATTGCCCATTTTCTAAACAAATTTTAGTTCTTTTTGGCTATTGTGTTAATTAAATTTTCTATACATTTTGCATATTAATCCTTTATTTAATGCTTACTTTTCTAATACTTTCTCCCATTTTGTAGGTGGTATTTTTATTCTACCAATTGTTTTCTGTGCTGTATGAAAAGGTTTTAATTTTGATGTAATCTCATTTGTCTATTTTTTGTCATTATTGCATTATTATTTTTGTCTTCTTTTTTTACCTCTTATTAAAAAATTCTTGCCTAACCCAGTGACCTGATGTGTTTCCCCTATGTTATCTTCTGTAGTTTTACAGTTTCAGGTCTTATATTTTTGTCTTTAGTCCATTAAGAATCCATTTTAGTATATGGTGAGAGACATGGATCCAGGTGTTTTAAAATTTTTTTTCCCTCTGCACATGAATATCTAGTTTTCCCTCCCCATTTTATTGAGGAGAATGTTCTTTCCCCAATATGCTTTCTTGGCACCTTTATCAAAAATCAGATGGGTATAATGCATGGATTTATTTCTAAATTCTCTATTCTGTTTAATTTATATATGTCATTTATTTTTATTCCAGTACCATGGTATTTAGGTGATTATACACTTATACTATACTTTGAAGTCATAAAATGTGATACCTCCAGCTTCTTTCTTTTCCTCAAGATAGCTTTGGCTATCTGGATTTTTTTATCTTTACATGTAATTTTTCTATTTCTGTGAAGAATGCTATTGGTATTTTGATAGGGATTGCATTAAATCTTTACATTGTTTGGAATACTAACAAAGATGTCCTAGAAATATTAACTATTCTAATCCATGAACACCTTTCCATATATTTGTGTTCTCTTCAATTTCTTTGATCAATGCTTTATAGCTGCATTGACGAGATATTTCCCCCATTTGCAGAAATTCATTCCTAGGTGTTTATTACCTATTATAAATTGAATTTATTTCTTGACTTCTTTGTTTCAAATAGTTTGCAATTGTTATCTACAAAGGTACTGATTTTTCTATGTTGACTTTTGTTTCCTATAGTTTTACTAAATTTATTTATTAGTTCTCACAGGTTTTTTGATGGAGTCTTCCGACTTTTTTGTAAATATTATCATGTGTTCTACAATCAAGAACAATTTGAATTCTCATTTCCAAATGCATGTCCTTCTTGTCTTTTGTCTGACTGCTATGGCTAGAACTTCTAGAAATCTGTCAAATAAAAGTGGTTAAAGTAACCATACTTGTCCTATTCCAGATCTTAGAGGATGTTAAATCTAGAAGATGATTTTAACCCTCTAAGCAAACATAAAGCCAAGGAAAGGGAAGAGACAAGATAAAGAGAAGTTGAATAATGGACAAAAATATATGACTTCATAGAAGAAGCATATATCTTTCATACATCAGTAAGATGAGCATAGTTCACAATAATTATTTGTACATTTTAAAATAGCTAGAAAATAATAATTAAAATTTCTCTAGTTGATAGAAAAGGCAAACATTGATGATGATGAATATCCTAAGTACACTGATTTGATATGTAAAAATTATGTGAATTCTTAAATCATCAATTCTGATGCCAAACTGTGTACTTCTATTACATAACAATAAAAAAAATTGGAAAACCAAAGTAGATGCACTAAAAATAATAGTCAGGAATTAAAGCATAGTACCAGAGAAAATCACTTAACCACCAGGAAGATAATAAACAGGAAATAACAGAAGAAAGAAGTTACAAAACAAACAGAAAAGAAGCAACAGAATGGTGGCAGCAAGTACTTACCTATCAATCATAATATTGAATGAAAATGGACTAAATTCTCTAATTAAAATATACATGCATAAACATTTATGTATGGCATACATAATACATAATTATGTATTGTTGCTGCATAAATATAAAAAGGACACATATGCTGCCTACAAGAAATTCACTTCATGTATAAAGACATGCATAGAATGAAAGTAAAGGAATGGAAAAAAATATTTTACAGAAATGGACACTGAAAAAAAAGAACAGAAGTAGCTAGACTTACAAAGATAAAGCAGGCTTTCAGTCAAAAATGATTTTTAAAATGACAAATGAAATCAGTTTATAATAATAAGTGGTCAATAATCAACTATAAATACAGAGACTACACCAAAAATGTATACACGTTTTAAGGAAAGGAAAAACTGTCACATTCAACTTCTGCAAATAGAAGAGGTGCTAATTATGGTTTATATTTATCTTTTGTTATCAGTATATATTGAGTATTAGAATTTAGTACAGATTCTTCCTTTCTTAAAATATGTATCCATGTATGTATTTTTTAGCACCTTCTGTATATCTATGCACCTAACACTGGAGCACCTAAATATGTAAAGCAAGTACTAACAGACTTACAGGGAAAGATCACTTGCCAGACAATAATACTAGCAGACTTCAACACCACAATTTCAACAGTACCGATCAGCCAAGAAACATAGGAGTTAATGTCATTTTAAACCAAATGGATCTCACATATACTTACAAACATAACATAATGTCATTCTAAACCAAATGGATCTCACATATACTTACAAACAAAACATTCCACCTAACAGCTGAAGCATACACATTCTTCTCAACAACACATAAAATGTTCAGCCTAAATTATATGTTAGGCCACAACACAAGTATTTTTTTTTTTTTTGAGACGGAGCCTCAAGCTATCCCCCTGGGTAGAGTGCCATGGCATCACAGCTCCCAGCAACCTCCAACTCCTGGGCTCAAGCGAGTCTCCTGCCTCTGCCTCCCAAGTAGCTGGGACCACAGGCGCCCGCCACAACACCTGGCCATTTTTTGGTTGCAGCCATCATTGTTGTTT